>CM049808.1:9843677-9891177 GCA_027422405.1 Ptychobarbus kaznakovi | reverse complement strand
ATGCATTTCACAATATAGATAAAAAAATGTAAGATAAATGTGTGATACATATCAAATCGTTTGTGCTAAAAGTGGAAGATGAAGCTAGCAAGATCACTTGCATTTTTTTTTCTTAATAGGAGTGGAAAATTAAAATGCACCACCATTTTTCCTCATAAAGGTAAGAATATACATCCGTCGAAGCTGCAAATAGTTTTATTTTGTGCGCACTCACAATATCAACAAAAAGTTTTGTAAAATAATAATAATAATAATAATTAGTTACAGGGTGGTTTATATAGCGAACACTTTACAAAAAGACAAAACTCAAAGCGCTTTACATAGTAAGGGGCTATCTCCTCATCCACCACCAATGTGCAGCATCCACTTGGATGATGCGACGGCAGCCATAGTGCGCCAGAACGCCCACCACACAATTATTACTTACTGGTGGAGAGGAGATTGCTGAGTAATGAAGCCAATCAGTTTTATGGGGATGATTAGGAGGCCATGATGGTCAGAGGCCAGTGGGCTCCGAAAAAAAAAAAGTTTGGCCAGGATGCCGGGGTAACACCCCTACTCTTTTTCAAAAGAAAAACATCAATAAAACTGGGATTTTGAAACTATATTATGACCACAGAGAGTCTTGAGGACCTCGGTTTAAACGTCTCATCCGAAGAACGGTGCGTTTTTTTTTTTCAGTATAGTGTCCCCTTCACTATACTGGGGCATTAGGACCCACACAGACCACAGGGTTTATTTTGAGCACCCCCTGCTGGTCTCACTAACACCTCTTCCAGCAGCAACCTAGTTTTTCCCAGAGGTCTCCCATCCAGGTACTGACCAGGCTCAACCCTGCTTAGCTTCAGTGTGCAACCAGTCTTGGGCTGCAGGGTGATATGGCTGCCAGATATAAGAGATATAAGATATTTGTATCTGCTCTTAAATTGAGAGGTGAGGATGAGACTTTGTATTATAATAAAAAGCACAAAGCTTATTGCGATTATTGAGTGGCTTGCATCAAGTTGCGTGCAATGAATGGACTTGAAAACGTTAAATATTAATTTCCAAGCATTTATACCGTAATTAAAATAGCTTGTGAATAGTCATGTAACGTTATATAGGTCAGAAAAATCAACAAATTAACCGAGTAGGAGCCGATATCATTTGGGGGAGCCCGTACAAATTGTTTTGCATATGGGTCCGGGGCTGACTTGCTACATCACTGGCCGGGCCATTGCGTAAATATATTTAAAGAATGTATTATAGTAAGTGTACATAGGCAATATTCCTCCATCTGCTCAGACAAATGGCCCGCGCGGCCCATTTGAGTCAAAAATTCTTATGAATTTAGCGCGTTCAGGCTCATTGCAGCAGCTCAATAGTGCTCGTCAATGTCAAAATTTTGAATTAGCCAATCAAATCGCAGGAGACGGGATTTACTGTTCACGGAGATGAGCTGCAGGCGGCTTGAATGCGAGCTGACTCTGAGGTAAGATGTAAGCAGCTATACATGACAAGACAATTCAGCAATATTTGCCAACTCTTTACGATGAAAAATCCTAAACATCAGACATTCATTTTCAGGGGTGCAAAGAACTACTGGTCTTCTCGAATGTCTTAAATTAATGCTACATTATTCGTCACAATATAATTGTAATGAATCCGGTCTATGAACTCACCACTAGAGGTCATTCGCTACCACATGGACTCTCGCATTACACTAACTGTTGAACTTCACCACGGACTACAGTTCACATCATCCATTGCACTGATGACACCCACACAACCAGTGTTGAGAAGGTTACTTTGGAAATGTAATAGGTTACAGATTGCAAGTTACCCTACTTAAAATGTAATAAGTAGTGTAACTTTTCAATTACTTTATAAAAGTAAAGTAACTGATTACATTTGATTACTTTTTGATTACTTTTCTAAATTTCTAATGTTTTCAACTGTCGATAATTTTTAAACATGTAAACCAGGCAGGGTTAACCTTACAGTAGTGCTCAACACTGACTACTGTCAGACTTTCCAAATCCTTCATCACTTGAATTAAGATGATAATATTATAATTTTAAAGGAGACAGTGGATGCAAAATATCTTCATTTGCATATAAATATGTCTTTGCAGTGTGTACACAATCACCCTACAATGGTAAAAATGAACTCCTTTTTCAATCCCCCAAAAGCCTAAACAGTCTCAATTATCAAGCCATTTTGATTTTGTAGTGAATAACCAGCGCTCTCTCCACCCTCAATACCACGACTTAAGTGAGACCCTTGTGCAAGGCACCGAACCCCCAACTGCTCCCCGGGCGCCGCAGCATAAAAGGCTGCCCACTGCTCCGGGTGTGTGTTCACGGTGTGTGTTTGTGCACTTGGATGGGTTAAATGCAGAGCACAAATTCTGAGTATGGGTCACCATACTTGGCCACACATCACTTCACTTTCACTAAATTAGTTTATTTATGGCTGCGTAAATCATTTTACTCCAGACTGCTTTCTGAATGAGGGACAATTCAAGGCAAGTTTTGTTAAAAAGTTCAAACTAAAGGATGGATCAGCAACCATTGTTCGTGATTCAGCTACACATCCAGAAGTAAGTTTGACACTTTATATTTTTTTATGATTATCTGCAAATCGCCTTTGCTCTTCCACAGAAGAGAGGGGCGGATGAGCAGAGCTCATTAACATGTAAAGAGATATGCACAGAAACGAGTTGCTGTGTTCTTTTACACACCCACCGAGACCATTTCAAGATTACCCTAAAGAATCATACCAACTTGTGGAAAATAGGCATCTGATGTCCTCTTTGAAGCACAGCCACCTCAAAATCAGACTTACTTTAAAATCATTATGAGGTGAAATACAGATTTAAAATAATAACAAGAAATATTTTAATAGCTATGATACTGATTTTGAAATCAAATCTTTGCATAGCTATGACAGGAAACACTGGAATCTAACGATGCCTTAGAAAAAACTGTTTATCTTAAAAAAAACATATACATAAACCCATATAGGAAATGTAAGACTTATTGGATAAGCATGTTATAGACTTCTGAAACATTGGTATTTCAGATTTTAGAGCAGTCACTGCAATTTATGAAATAAATAAATTAAATCTGTGTTTGTGAAAAAATCAGATGTAACCCTCTTTGTAATCCTTAACATTTTCATAAGTAACTGTAATTTAATTACACATATTTTCTTAGTAACTGTAACTAATTACAATTACTTTAATTTTGTAATTAAATTACGTAATTCCGTTACATGTAACTAGTTACTCCCCAACACTGCACACAACTGATTGCACTGATTACACAGCTGATTCCAATCACACACCTTACTTAAGCCATGGACTTCCTCAATCAGATCACCGAGAGTTGTAAGCACATATCGCTACCCTAGCTGATAGCTACCTTATGGAGTCTATTGTAGTTTTCATAGTCTTGCCTTGTCTGTTTACATTCTAGCCTGTGTATCTTGGTTTAACCCTTTGCCTTGCTTTTTCGGATTGTGTTTGCCCCTGCCTGGATTATTGTATGCATACCTGGATTATCTCTCTTTGCCTTGCCCAGTTGGATACTGTTTGCTGATCGAAGACCCACGCTTGTCCTAGGAATACTCTGTGTCTTGCCTATTCTATGTCTGTTTGCTGTGTATCGACCAATGCTTGTTTCATGACCACGCCTTTTAATAAAGCTCTGCAGATGGGTTCCACACACCTCATGCTTCTGTCACTCCATTACAATAAGATAAAAGTGAATGTTTGTAAATCTCTATCGAGGCTTTCTTCACATGTCTAAGAAAAAAAAAAATAAACACTTTAAATATTCTCAAACTTACTCTAGAACAGTGGTTCTCAACCTTTTTTCCACCGGGCCGCACAATGGTCTAAGTGCAATTCTCACGGACCGCACGCATGTCATTTACATATTATGTCATCACTAAAAACCAACCAGGTTTATTATATTATTTATAGTCTAAATATTATGATATCTAAACGATTATATTTATTGAAATAAATAAATAATTCTACTCACCATTAATAAAACACCCGATGCTGTCGGGAGCTGATCAATTTTGTGAATTTCTGCTCGAAAGGAGTAACAGCACAATGAAGTTGTGATTGTAAGTTGCAGTCTGTAAGATGCGCACGGAAGCGTGACTTGACACGCGACATTGCAGAAAGTAGGCATTCACAAATATAGCCTGATCCAAATATGGATAGCATTTTCGAATTTAATAATCTGAGATTCTCTCCAGAGATGTTTTGCCACATTTCTGTAATTAAGAATGATTGCAGCATAGTAGCCTATGGGTATTTATTTTTTGCCTGAATATCTTCAAGTGAGTGGCGGGGCAAACCGAAAGTCGATGCCGAAAGTCCAGCACTCTCTTCACTGCTGATGCTGTGACTATTCTTGTTTGAATGCGTTCCTTCGCTAGCATTTTCCACATTTTGTTTTCTCCCTTAACAAATTTGTCCATTCTGATGATCAATTTTACAGAACTAATGGCTGCTGAAGACTATTTGAATTGAATTCTGCCAAAGTGCGTGCTTGTAAGTGTTCGTTAAATGTGTAACATTAATTACGTGAGTACAAAGGTCTGCTCATGTCTGAAAATAATATATTAAAAACAAAATTATTTTACATAAAATAATTATAGCTTATATTCGTTTAGTACATATTTTAATTAATGTAAAAACTAAAATGAATTGTAAAACTGAAAGTTATTTTTTAATTATGTTCAGCATGGTGGGCCGCATTTGGATTCGTGACGGCGCGCATGCGGCCCACGGGCTGCAGGTTGAGAACCACTGCTCTAGAACATTGTAAATCTGAAGACTAATAGGCTATTTCAAGTGCCGTGATTAGGAACGTTATATGTAGCCTATTAATACAAATATAATTTGCTAGTTCACGTGCATTATTTTATATACACACTGGCGATCAAATGTTTTAAATAATTAAGACATTTTATTTATTTGGTATTTGAAAGAATTTATTTGATCAAACACACAATAAAAATACTATGAAATATTACACTTAAAACATGTTTTTCATGATTATTTGATGAATATAAAGTAAAGAACATAATTTATTTGAAATATAATTAATTTGTAATAAGTATAAATAACCTTACTATCACTTAAATCAATTTAATGCAACCTTGTTGAATAAAAGTATTAATTTATACATATTTTTTAATAATACCCAGACTAAATGGTAATGTATCACATTTTCCATAAAAATATGAAGCAGCACAACTGTTTTCAACACTGATAATAATCAGAAATATTTATTGAGCAGAAAATCAGCATATTATAATTATTTCTTAAGGAACAATAGAAAGGCACCATAAAAAACAGTCCACATTCTGCACTGCATTCCACGTTTTTTAAGTAGAGCATTGTGTCATATGGACTGATATTATATTTAACGTTAATGATATTAAACTGTCCCTCTAAGAGAAGTGTAAACATTCTTCAAAATTATTTACTATTTGACATATAAACCAGTAAGCATAATTCATTAATGTTAATAATTTCAATAATAATAATAATAATAAAATAGATAGCATTTTTATCCCTGAATTGTGCTATATGTTAGCTGCTGGGTTTATGGTGCGGTGTGTTTGCGGACCGGGGTGTGGTGGGCCGCTCTGTGCCAGAAAGTCCAGGGCCACTTTTTAGCCCCAGTCCGCCCCTGCACACCCACCCACGCATGCACAAACGCGCGCGCGCGCGCGCGCGCACACACACACACACACACACACACACACACACACACACACACACACACACACACACACACACACACACACACACACACACACACACACACACACACACACACACACACACACACACACACACACACACACACACACACACACACACACACACACAGAGCCTGGGAAAAGCTGTTGTCTTCAGATTGAATGAGACCAGTGTGATAAAAGGGAATTATGAGAGGCTATAGAGGTCAAAGTGGTTTTGAATGCTGTGAGAGAGAAGAGAGCTTGGGGAATTAAAAAGAAGTTAAGCTCATTCAATTAGCATTTACAAGTCCCACTTTATATTAGGTGGCCTTAACTAATATGTACTTACATTTAAATTAATAATTTTGTATAATGCACTTGTGTACATACATGTTTTTACATTGTACTTATATTTTTAAAAACACCAATATGTAATTACATCTGTAATTACATTTATAATTACACTGTTGACCCATCACTTACACCTTAACCCACCCTTAAACTTACCTACACCACCAAACATGGCCCTAACCTAACCCATATTCCACCTCAATAGCAGCAAAAGTATTTTGCAATACAATATGAACACAAAACGTACATTGTACTTTAAGCAGCAAAAGTGTTTTGCAATACAATATGAACACAATAAGTACATTGTACTTATTTTGTGATGTAAGTACATAGTAGTTAAGGCCACCTAATATAAAGTGTGACCATTTACAGTAATGCACTTAAAATGAAAGCATTTAGGTTTGCATTGAGATAAACAGCAAAGTGAAAGTGAAGTGACGTGACATATGGCAACCCATACTCGGAATTTGTGCTCTGCAGTTAATCCATCCAATTCATCCAAAGTGCACACACATTGTGAACACACACCCGGAGCAGTGGGCAGCCATTTATGCTGCGATGCCCAGGGAGCAGTTGTGGGTTCAGTGACTTACTCAAGGGCACATCATTCGTGGTATTGAGGGTGGATAGAGCGCTGTACATTCACTCCCCCCACCTACAATTCCTACCGGCCCGAGACTCGAACTCGCAACCTTTGGATTACGAGTGCGACTCTCTAACCATTAGGCCACAACTTCCCTTAGGGAGCAAAGGGAGGTTAGAAAGGAGAACGAAGTGGAGTCTTTGATTTAGTCTTGCATGGTTTATTTGATTTATTACTCCTTGGTTGCTCCTTAATTGTTTCTCTTATAAATGTTGTTGTTAATGTTGTTCTTGCTTTGAACTGACTAGTTTATTTTTCAGTTTGTTTGTTTTTGTGTTTTGGTAGGCCTACTTTGGTACTTTTGAGTAATTATACTGCTACTTGCCAGTTTGTTAAGATTTGTGATCGCCGGCCGGGGAAACCATAGTCATGTATAGGCAGATGCCACATTTGACTGCTCTAGACACGTCGATGCATCCACTATCGTGGAGCGGTCTATATGTCATCATTCACAATACAAATCTATGAGTTTCAAGATGCAGCAACATTGCACAGAATTTATCTGTAAAAACTGCTTAAATTTAAATATCTGAATAAACTGAAACTTTCACAGGTAAGAATGTGTTGGTTTGTGTTTTTAATATATATTAACTAAATATTACAGGTTTTTAAACTAAAGTACCTTTTAAACGCCTTGTTAGCTAATGACTTTGTCTTGTTGTATTGTGTTAGTTTAGTAAAAGCATCTTCTGAAGTCTACTGAAGATATAGATACCCATACATGCATATAACTACAGTTGCATTCTATGCACAGGTAACTTGCTCTTAAGTGTATAGGTATAGCGGCCCATAGAAACAGATAATTGTCACAATCTCTAGCTGGAGGGCCAAAGAGCTTCGCTAGAGCAGTGGTTCTCAACCACATTCCTGGAGGACCCCCAACACAGCACATTTTGCATGTCTCCTTTGTCTGACACCCATTTCATGTCAGTGAGTCTCTACTAATGAGTAGGCGACCTGTATTAGGTGAGTTTGATTAAGAAGACATGCGAAATTTGAAGTGTTGGGGTCCTCCAGTAATGTGGTTGAGAACCACTGCGCTAGAAGACACCTCATCCTGTACCCTTTACCACTCACCCCGGACTTGATTTTCCATAATCCTCTGCCTGAACACATCATCAATTGCAATCACCTGTCTCTCATCAGATCTCATCATCAGTTCACAGCTGTCTCACATTAGAAGGACTTTAAAAGTAGCACACACACACACTCTCTGACTTTGCTGGTGATTGAATGTTTCCGTGTTCCTAGTTTCCCCATTTTCCTAGTTTTTGCTTCTTTCATGTTTTGATCCTATTACCTTGTTTTGATTGTTTTCTGCTTGCCCTGAACTATGCCTGTTTTTGGATTATTCTTTTGCCTCAGCCTTGGATATTAATGTTTGCTGTTACTGGACCCTGCCTGTATTGACCACGTTCTTTCAATAAAGCCTGCGAGTAGATCCCCACTCCGTTGTCACGCTCCCCTGAAACTGAATTTTACATTACCCCTCATTATAAATAAATGCATTGGGACTCTTTGGTCTTTGCTGTTCTTTTTGTACCAGCATAATGAGAATGACTTCCAGGGTTAAAAGACCTGGGGTTTATTATTTTTATGTTAAAACATCTCGTATACCTTTACTGCCAGGGAGACATAAAATGTGCAGAAGCAGCATTTCTTACATGTTCACAGCAGAATGTCAGTGGATGTATTGCAGTAGCAAGTCTCTGTACTTGCTCTGCTGCAGCAGTAGCGATCAGCAGCAGTTTAGCAGATCTATTCTGCCAAGACCAAATACATTAACATGAACATTTCCAGGACACGTCATAACAGAAAGTCACCTATTAACCTTATGTATTAAATTATTAACCTTACATGTGTGAAATTTATTTGTTCAGCTCATGTAAAGCCAGTAAATCCACAAATGTCCACAAATGGAATGTTCCTGATAAAAAAAGTATTGTGCTACAAATAATTGCAGTTAACAATATAATAATATATAGTCTAACTCAATTGTAATTGAATACAATTTTGATGTTAATGTCCATGATTTTTCTCTGGTCTGAAAAATATAATTTACAGAGCATTCCTTTAGACACAGAGCCCAGTGCATGCCTTTTACTATATTTGTCCTTTTTCCTCACATGTAAGAAGGAAAATGTGCTGTTTTCATTCAACTGTCCTGTCCTGAAGTCCAGCTTCCAGGCATTCTTATAACAATACACAGCTGACAGGCATTACAGAAACCTCCATTCAGGACAACTGCAAAACTCACAACAATACATTTAATTGACTGTTCAGTCATAATATGAATTTGTACACCAATCTAGAAGGCTAATTCACCAATGTGAATTTTAAAATTTGTAACAGTTTTTTGATGAGAAGGAAGAGCTGGAATTTCACTTGCTGGTGCTGGTAGTTCTGACAATTCACCAGTAAATCCTACAAAATATATTGTATTTTATACCTGTGACAGTAAAATCAATCAGATCCCATGTCCATTACAGTGGTTACAGATCAAGAGCACTTACTTTTAAAAGAGACATCTTGGCAGGCATACCGGTTTTGGCATCATCATCTGCTTTCCCGTCGTCTGTCAACACACATAGAGGAATGTTTGAGCATGCACAATCGCACATGTACACACACCAATCAACTTGCCTGAAGTAAAATGTACTCATACTGGACACAATATCAGAAATACTAAATTAAGTCATGCTCCCAGGAGTATTGTTTCACAGTTTGTTTTGGTTTTGATACACACTAGAAAAATAACCCTTCACAACTAGACTAAAGCTATTTTATAAACACTTATCATCAAGTAATTCTTTTGACATCAAACCACTGTACAGACCTCACACAAATGACTATGAAAACCACCTGTTTAGTGAGAGTGTGATACGCTGGGAAAAGGGAACTTGCGAAAATGAATTAGCATGATACAGTCACCAGGGATTTGCAACATTCAGAATCGAGCTGAGAATGCTTTTTCAATTCCATTTAAATTAAAACATGAGAAAACCGGATCAAGAAATGTAATTTTTAAGGAATTCATATTCCTGTAAGTGTAGTATCTACTTAAATTGCATAAGTCTGTAATACAACATTTCTTGAAATATGTTTATTAGTATGCTTTAGTATATAATTAATAGATATACACTACTGTCCAAAAGTTTAGGGTTGCTAAGATTTAGTTTTTTAGAAAAGTCTTTCATGCTTACTAAGGCTTCATTTATTTGATATAAATAAAGTAAAAACAGTGATATTACGAAATACTACAATTCAAAAGTACCGTTTTCTAATATATTATAATATATTCCTATAATACAGCTACATTTTCAACAGCCATTACTCCAGTCTTCAGTGTCACATGATAATTTAAAAAAAATTCTAACATGCTTATTTGGTGATCTAGAAACCTTTCTTATAATTATCAAAAATGAAAACAGTGCTGCTTAAAATATTTGTGGAAAGCTTTTTACTTTTCTTCAGGATTCCCCTCAGACCTTTTCTCTTGATGAGTGTATTCTAAATGTGTGTAACTCATTAGCATTCCTCATCCTCTAGCTGATAATTTCCATTAAGAAAGAAAGAAAAAAATCCTCACTAATTCGTAATTTATTTGTAAAAGCTTAAAAAGAGGACAAAACTCCAATGGAACAGAAAAATGAGCGATTGCACACTTCAGAATCTCCTGCAGGAGATTTTCACCTACTATATCATAAGCAAAAATCATACTTATTTGGTATACTGCTTTTTAGATACTGTGCAATAGGAAAGTACACATATTCAGAAACAGGGTCACTTGGAATAGACTGCATTTATTTATTTAATTAGGATAAATAATCAGGGGGCAAATTATTAATTAATTGGGAGAAACATTAATTGTGATCACGATCACTGCCCTATAGAGCAGTGATGTATTTTGTGTATCTTATTTTATAGTCCAGTATAACAATAGGGGCAGTCTGTGAGGTGCACAACACTGGGCATTAATGCTGTTGAAACCTTTGTAAGTTTGACTTTCCTGTTTTTGTCTAAATGGTAACCAGCCTGCTATCACCGCGTGGGTTGATTTTACAGTAAAATGGCAGATGACTTCACAAAAATGTCCAACTCCTCCAGAGATGCCAATGATGGGACAGATCCTAAATATTTACACATTCAAATGAATGACCTCATCGCAAACCATTTTAAGGGAGGTCAGATAACACAGCAGAGAAACGGTGACCAATCAAACCAACCCATATAGCAGGGGTTTTCGAATTACATAGCTTGGGGGCCACATTCAGATCTGGAAAAAGTAATCATATTTCATGTGGCTTAAAATTGTGGTTGTTCTTACACGTAGCTGTGGTTGTTGGTTACTGAACATTAATTATCTCATTCATTAAAGCAGACATAAGTCATAAGTGCAAACAATGGACATTAATCATTTAATCATAAAAAAATAAAAATTGTAAACACACTAAAAACAAAACTTATTTTTTTTAAATCTGCAGGTCAATTAGGCATCAAAATATTATAACTGAAAGTACGGAAAACGGATTTTCATTTTGAGCAAAAAATGTTACAAAGTATCATTGCATTATTAGTGTTAATGAAGATTAACTTGAAAGATTAACTTTTTTTTATAAATAAATAATTTAATTCATCAAAGAGGACACATCACGGTTTCCACAAAACAATATTATATTATAATACAATCTCAGGTATGAATATTAAAATAAGAAATTAATCTTGAGATTAAAATCAGAATATTAGAATGACTTTTGAGGAATCATGTGACACTCATTTGAAATTAATTTGCCACAGAAATAAATTGCTTTTAAAAATGTATTAAAATAGAATGTAATAGTTCAAGTTCATTTTATTTGTATAGCACATTTACAACAGCCGCTAGGCTGACCAAAGTGCTTTACAGAAGAGCAAAATTATAAAAACATACACAGAAAGCAAACCAGATAAAAATAAGAACAACCCCTTTAAAAATACTGTATAACAGTAATCAATACACTAAGGAAAACAAATATGTTTTTAGCAGGGATTTAAAAAACAGACAGAGAAGGGGCAAATTCTAATCTGTAAAGGCAGGGTATTCCAAAGTCGTGGCCCTGCCACTGCAAATATTTATCCTGAAAGACTCACTCATTTGAGCTTTTGGGGTTATTCATGGTCTGCTGATAGCGATTTGTTAATACTCCCATAATGTGCACAAAGCATCAGGGGGTGTAAGAAGTAGGTGGATAGAGTAGCTCCTAAACTTGGCACTTGGCACACCCGCAAAAGTAATGTTGTGTGTGACAAAATTCAAAGTGTTCAAATGAAAATGGGTGGGAACAGTAAATACATCTTAGCTGACAACCTCTGACTGAATCACTGAAAACACACTTTATACCCAGGAAACTTTTCTCCAGGTTTCCAGGGTATAATTATTGGTAGTCCAGACGTATTCATTTTTTTTTCTTTTCAGTCATTTTAGTTGAAGTGTCCTGAACCATAATCAGTGACATTTAAATTGCAGTAAACTAGTTTGGATAAAAGGTGGATTCGTGTAATATGTAATGAGTCCAAAAACTGTGCTTTTTAAAAAAGTGAGAGTGTGGCACAATGGAGGCAAGATAAATTAATTTTGGGTTTCCTAAAGGGGCTCATTGAAATCAATGAAAGGAAGACTTACCCTGTGGATTCTGGGCTTCTTCTGCTTCCAGTAAACTGTGTGTGAGAGAGAGAGGAAGGCCATGACTAATAAGTTTATGGATTAATATGTGAGAACCACACAAAAAAATGACACAGCTTCACATTAATTACAACCCTTTCTCTGCTTTGTCGCCCCTCACAGCACTTCCATTGTCCTGCTTAAGTCAGATAAGGATGGGTACTCAATGATAGATAAAAACATCACTGTAAAAAAGTTGACCTAACTCAAAAAAATAAGGCAACCTATCGCACTTAACTTAACTCAACTAGCAACCGACAAATTAAAAGCTTTAGTTCATCTAGGTTAATGAATAAAAGTCAGTCTACTGAGTGTTAAAAGATCTGTCAGAGCATCCTAAGTTTTTAGCATTTAGCAATGCTAATATATTTTAACAATCGTCTTTCTTTTAGATGTATGTTTATTTTCAAAGCCTTCTACATAATATGGGAAGTATTTGCCTCTTAAAACTAAAGGGAAACAGTTTTGCTGATAGACAAATGTATTAAACAAGTTTCAATGAGATGCACATATACAGTACCTCTCAGCACACAATTCTAAACCATGGTGAGAATCAACACATTTTAAATAATTAATAATATGAACTCTGATCCACATGATGGCTAACTGACAGTGACAACAGCAGCATAAATTAAGGCAGTAAAATGTATAACAATGGTAATATTTTAATAATAATTAACATAAAATGTTTTCAAGCTGCAATATTGTTCAATGTAAAATTGTTTGTTCAGATGACTCAATTTGAAGTTGGGAGACAATTTGGGTATGTTGTGAACAAATACATGAGTATCTAAGTAAGGCAAACAAAACAGCTTTTGCTAGCAACATGTTTAGAGTATTTTTGTTCAGTTCACACACAAAAAAAATGTAACAGACTTCTACTAAAAATTGTTTATTCAGGCTACTTCTTTACATTGGTTAGCAGAACTTTTCAAAAGCTGCATTTCTTTACAGTGTGAGGAAGCATATACCACACAGTTAAACTGTATAACACAGATGAAAATAATTTCAAACTTTAGCTTGCAGTGTTTGTACTTGGATGTACTGTTAAACCCAAACAATCCAAATACAATATTTAAAGACTCAAAAGTTTTTGTACAGTAACATGCATATTTTGCCCTGCACTTGCAAGGGAAACCCCATGTACTTTTTTTGACTGAAACCAGGTGATCTTTTATTTTGGTGGAAAACTTTAGTTTCTGTGAAAACATGTTTTATTAATGTGTATTATTACAAGAGATGTGTACATTTGTGCAGTGAAAATGTGTAGAAAAGTTTGAGAATAGAACCTGCAACATGTTGGTGGTAAAGGGGTATAGTAGCATGTGACCTGTCTGAGTTTTGTCGACAGCCAGAGGGGGGTACTAAATTTGATAGAGACAGTTGCCTTGAAATTCTTTGTACAGTAAAAATCCTGCCTTAAATTAAATGCATTCAATATTTTAAGTAGAATTTTTTCTTCAAATTCTGATACAATATTAGAACCAACAGCCTTGTGCATATAGCATGGTTGTGCTTTGGGTGATCCTTGAAAGAGTCCCAGTTCTAGGTCCTTTTTGATGCTGTCCCCTCCTCTCGATCCCACTTGTGCACTCTATGTACTGTCCTGTATAAATAAAAACAAAACGTATTCATACAAAATACTCATAAAATATAAACTTTGGTATTGTGAAATATATTTAACTGAAAACAAATTGCAAAACAAATCACATACAATATTTTCACTTTACAGTTCAATGACAGTGGGGTTGGAAACAAAGTGCACAATACTATTCATTACACACTTATTTAATGCATTTGGAGGAAAGTTTACAATTATTCACAAGCAGTATTTCACAGTACCCAGTTTTAATCAGTTTAAACTAACTATACAGTGTATTTAGTAAAACAAGTAACATCAAATTAAGTATTCCAAAAATTTAATTGATTAAAATCACTGGACTATAATAAGCTTAACAAGACATTTCGGTGTCTATCCAAACACCTTTATCAGTTGTAAAAACAGGAAGTAACTCTGGCTAAAACATCCAAAAAAGTCACATGATCAACAGACATATAGAGATCATATGACTAGTACTACTATATTAAATGTCACATGCCAGAGTAGATGGTGTTAGAGATCATGATGGTGCCCCTCCTACTCTCCGAACAGAGCACACTGATCTCTCCTTGCAGCGTCATGGCAGTCGTTGGAGAAGCAACAATCCATATATCGGAAATTGTATTTTCGTCTGGACCCTGGTGAAAGCACTCCTTGTATATATGGATTACCAAAAATACATAAGGAGGGTGTTCCACTTGGTAATTCGGTTAATTACAATGTGGCTTAATATTTGGTTTTGTATATGGTTTTAAAACCGTTGGTGGGTAAGAGGGAATGGCACATACGTAACTCTAAGGATTTTGTTTATAAAAATCAAAAGACTCAACTTGAAGCAAAGTCTCACTCTCTTTAAGACAAGTCAGGTCACTCGACGGCCATTTTTGAAATGCCTCTCGGCTATCTAAGTGCATTCCTCTTTGAATGGGGAAACATAATTTTTTCCAAAACTGTTCACTAAGCTTACGATTAAATTTCATATTTGAAATTTACATTTACATTTAGTCATTTAGCAGACGCTTTTATCCAAAGCGACTTACAATTGGGAGTACATAAAGCGATTAATCTTGAAGAGCAAACATACAGAGGAAGTGCCAATAACACCAAGTCTCAGGCATTTTTCAAATAAATACAAGCTAGCAAGGGAAGGAGAGAAAGATAAAGATGAAGATTTTGAAAAAGTGAAAGTTCAATTTTTTTTTTTTTTTTTTTTTTTTTTTATTGTAGTCAAGTAGAGTTGAAAGAGATGCGTTTTCAGTTGTTGCTTGAAAATTGACAGGGATCCAGCATTCCGGATGGGGGTGGAAGATCATTCCACCGGCCAGGAATGGTGAAAGAGAATGTTCTGGAGAGTGATTTTGAGCCTCTCTGTGATGGTACCACGAGGCGTCGCTCACTAGCAGATCTCAGACTTCTGTAGGGGATGTAAATTCGTAATAGTGAGTGGAAGTAGGTAGGTGCTGAGCCTGTGGTTGTTCTATATGCAAGCATCAGTGTCTTGAACTGGATGCGAGCTGCAACTGGTAGCCAGTGCAAGGAGACAAAGAGAGGTGTAACATGGGCTCTTTTGGGCTCGTGAAGACCAGTCGTGCCGCTGCATTCTGAATCATTTGTAGAGTTTGATTGTGTTTGATGGAAGTCCAGCTAGAAGAGCATTACAGTAGTCCAGTCTAGAAATGACAAGGGCCTGGACAAGAAGGTGTGCAGCATGCTCTGTCAGAAAGGGCCTGATCTTTCTGATGTTGTGTAGTGCAAACCTGCAAGATCGAGCAGTCTTTGCAATGTGCTCTTTGAAGGTCAGCTGGTCATCGAAGATTACACCAAGATTTCTGACCGAAGCTGATGGGGTAATTGTTGATGAACCTAACTGAATCGTGAAATCATGCTGTAGAGTGGAGATTGCAGGGAAGACAAGAAGCTCAGTCTTTGCCAGGTTGAGCTGTAGATGGTGTTCTTTCATCCATGCCGAGATGTCCGCCAGGCAGCCTGAGATCCGGCAGCTACCGTTGGATCATCTGGTCGAAATGAGAGATAGAGCTGTGTGTCATCAGCATATAAATGGTAGGAGAAGCCATGTGCCTGTATGATGGGAGCCAGTGATGTAGTGTATGTGGAGAAGAGCAGGGTTCCAAGAACCGAGCCCTGGGGAACCCCAGTGACCAATTGATGTGCTTTAGATACATCCCCGCCCCAGGCCACCTGAAAGATCGACAGTGAGATAGGATTCAAACCAGCGAAGTGGAATCCCAGTGATATCAGTGATGAGAGGGTGGACAGGAGGATCTGATGATTGACAGTGTCAAAGCGGCAGACAGATCCAGCAGAACGAGGACTGATGATTTGGAATCGGCTTTTGCATTCGCAGGGCTTCAGTGACCGATAGTAGCGCAGTCTCAGTTGAATGGCCACTCCTGAAACCTGACTGTTAGCGTCCAGTTGTTGTTCTGTGAAAGAAACAATGAGACCTGGTTAAAGACAACTCGTTCGAGTGTTTGGCAATGAATGGAAGGAAGAGACAGGTCTGTAGTTTTCTAAAAGAGAAGTGTTTAATGTAGGTTTTTTAGGCAGCGGGGTTACTCGAGCCTGCTTGAATGCAGTGGGGAAGATGCCTGTGAGGAGAGATGTTTGATAATGTGTGTGAGTGCTGGTAAGAGTGCGGGAGAGATTGCTTGGAGAAGGTGTGAGGGGATAGGGTCTAGAGGACATGTTGTAGGATGGCTGGAGAGGAGAAGTTTGGATACTTCCGCCTCAGTGAAGGGACAGAAGGAGAAGATGGGAGTTTGAGCAGTGGATCTAGTTGGTTGGGGGTCCTGTATGATGGAGGTGAAAACTGACTACTGATTGTTTTAGTTTTGTTTGTAAAAAAAGTTGCAAAGTCATCAGCTGTTATAGACGTGGTGGGAGGTGGTGGAGGGGGACAGAGGAGATAATTAATGTTCTAAAGAGATTACGCATATCTGGAGCATTGTTGATCTTGTTATGGAAATGTGACGATTTGGCAGTGTGGACTTCAGCAGAGAAAGATGAAAGAAACGATTGATACATACTCAGGTCCGACGGCTCGTTGGATTTTCGCCTCATTTCTCTCTGCCGCTCAGAGTCTGGTCCGATGTTCACGAAGAACATCAGATAACCAGGGGTTAGAAGGGGCAGTTCGTGCTGGCCTGGAGAGAGAGGAGAAATGTCATCTAGACAAGTGGTTAAAGTAGAGCATAAAGTATCAGTAGCAGCATTCACATCCAGAGATGAGAAATGTGTAGGTGAGGGAAGAGAGGAGGATACTACAGAGGAAGATGTGAGGGAGAAAGGGAGCGTAGGTTTTGTCTAAAAGTAACCGTTAAGGGGGTTGGTGGCACCCGGGTAGCAAAGTGTAATGTGAATTTAATGAAGAAATGGTCAGATATATGTAGTGGTTGTACCAAATGTTATCTGACGCCATAACATTGAGGCCATACAAAGTACTAGATTTAGTATTTTTTGTTGTGGGGTGTACTCATTTTTGCATCACCCTAATTTGAGTAAAACTGAAAAATTTGTAATCTAAGTTATATTATTAACCTTAATTTAATGTTATAAGTTAAACAGATGTTATATTAAACTTAGTCTTGTCAACATTTTGGAAATGGTTTTTGTGTTCATTGAGATATTGTTTAAAATTTTACTTTTCAAAGGGGGTATACTCATTTACGCTGAGCACTGTAAGTGTGTTATAACTGCGCATGCTCATTGGCTGGTCTAGCCTGAAAAATATGCTTTTTTAACACAATTTGTGCACAAGAAACAACATTCACGGGGCAGTACATTTCATATTTTGTTGCTGATTTGAAAAATGTAATTTAATTGTGAGTTCATAGAGCAGTTTTTGAGATTTCAGGATTCCCCCATTTATCTAGATTTGGTCTTGGATGACCTTACTGGAGGCGTTACAAATATGGCCGCCGAGTAAACAGACCTGAAAGGGTCCTTGAAGTCCTTGAAAGGGACTCTGTACATGTTCTTTACTCATTTGTGAACTCTGGTGTAAATTACTTTACTATTTCTGAAAGATAATAAAGATAGCGATTTTCTTACCTGATTTTGCCCATATGGCTGCAAGACCTCGCAGATCACATCTGACCCTTCTTCTGTGTTCACATTCCAGTTTTTGTTCTCCGTTGACATGTCATGATCCAAATTCGATCAAAATAAAAATGTAACAGGCAAATATAAAATAATTTGACACTGACCTCTGATCATTGGCCAGTTTCCCGAATGGCAGCCAGATAAACCAATCATGATCAACGCAATAATGTAAAACAACCAATATAAATTGTTTCAGTGTAATGTAGCGAAATGTATTTAGTTGTATTGTTGTTAATGATGATAACAATTATATTTTCAAATATACCTTTAGATTTTAGAATAGGTTTCATGATCAAAATATTGTAAAATGCTAACAAAATAATAATTATTGTAATAATTTAAAAGGCAGAAATGTGTGGAAATCTATTATAACAGAATATAAACTAACAGAAGAAATTGTGGCTCTCAAATGGTGTGCATACGACTCCGAGTTTACACCAAACAGATTAGATATTCGATTTAAGGACTGGAAAGATAAGGGGATAACAGTTTTATGTAATTTAATAGAAGATAATATACTAGCCAGCTTTGAAGTACTTAAAGAGAAACATTCATTAGAAACACAAGACTTCTATAGATACTTGCAGATGCGACATTTTGTTAATATAAAGATGAAGAATATGGCTGAGACAAGGACAGGCTTCATAGAATTGTTTAGAAAAGCATATAAATCAGATTTGCATAGTAGAATTGTTTAATGCATATACAAATGTTTGTTAAACCTTAAAACACACTCAACTTCTTATATCAAAACAAAATGGGAGAAGGAAGGAGGGATAATTATAACAGAGGAGGAATGGATTATAATGTGGAGGATGGAAATGGAAATGGAAATGTTCGAAGGTACAGAAATGGAGAGAGTTTGGCTGGAAAAGCTTGATATGGTATTTTATTACGCCTGCTCAGAAATCACACTATGGTAATAATTTGTCGGTATGTTGGAGAAAATGTGGAAACCAAAACGCAAACCATTACCATGTTTTCTGGGACTGCTCCATTATTAAGGGCTACTGGAGAGAAATACATACTGCCTTACAAGATATCTTTAAATGTACGATACCCTTTAACAGTAAAATCTTATTTTTTGGATACATACCCCATGAATGGTTTAAAAGAGATACATTTCTAATTAATATATTGTAGGTGGCTGTTAAAAAGAGTTTTACGAAAAAATGGTTGTCACAGGAGAGTCCTACCCTAAATGCATGGATGAAAATCACAACGGACATTTATAAAATGGAGCAAATAACAGCATCTGTAAATCATAAAATGGAACAATTTACTTTGCACTGGGAAAAATGGATCGAATATGCAACATCTCATTGACCTGATTTTATTTTATTTTTCCAATATTCTGATGTAAAGAAAGATCACCCCCTATATGTACATAGTTTTCTTTCGTGCCCCTCCCTTTTATATTTATATATAGATATTTTTTTTTTCCTCCCCCTATTTTTCTCTTTAATGTGTACAGAACATATGTAACAGGTGCATATATGGGCACATGCAGATATATAAATACATGTAAAATGAATATATGTGTGCTTGGGTATGAGTGTATTCAGATGTATAATGTGTGATGTGCATCTGATGGAAGGACTGAGCCGGCGCGAGCTCGTCACCTGACCCTGACAGATCCACATCAGAAGCTTGCGACACTTTACTAATTGGCTCGAAAGAGGCTGCAGAGGAAGAGCGCGGCAGAGCTAGTTGGGCAAGTTCATCGCCTTGAACGATGGCCACACCGAGCATGAGAGGTTAAATTAAGCTCTGTGTCAGCAGACACAAAGAAGAATATCATGTTGTCAGATCAAGCTCAACACCAGCATATCTGATGCACACAATCTCTCTGACCCTCAAAAACGCCTCAGTAAATAGTAGGGCTGGCTCGATACCACTTTTTCAGAACCGATACCAAAAAATGTTGAGTATCTGCCGATACCGATATCGATCCGATATCAGTATAAATTTTTTTAAATCAGTGTATAATTTCTCTATCTCAGTGTGTGTTGACCTGCTCATCACTCTTTTGTGTTTTACACAATCTACTAAATATAGACAACTTTACTGTAAAGAAAAACAATAAATTAATGGATATGTAATTATAATCTATGAAAAAATATATTTTATAAACTAGGTTAATGGATAATTCAGTAGCAAAAGTTACTCTAGAAAAATCATGAGTGCACAATAATTGTATAAAATCTCACATTTGTAAAAAATATTATTGGGGAACAAAGAAAAGTGAATAAGTATAGGACTGAATCTGGTAAAAAATTATATATTGCTCTTTATATTGTTGTAAAATACATTCATGGAAAACAAGTAATATATTTATATAGAAATATACATGCTGTACAATTTAAATACATTTATTTTAAACGTACTGCACAGTAATGAGGCAGCACCATATAACAGATGAGACGAACAAGAAAGGCTATTAATAATCTTTCATTGCGCAAAAATATAATTCGAAAGGCTCCAATACAGAGCGGCACTAAGCACATTCTTCCACATTCTTCCTGAGTCACAGCGCGCAGGTCCACAGTGCTTATGCGCATCCTGTGCGCAGAATGATGCGCTTAAAGCAACACTGAGTCACAGCGCTCCAGAGTCTGCATAGAGACTTTCAAAGCACAAAGGAAAGAGATATTAATTAGTGTATTAAATCTGTGCGACAATTTATTGAGCCTTTTCTTTTAATCCGTTTTTAATGTCAGTTACTGTGCTTGTGAAGAACCCTTCATAGTGCTCTCTACAACAGTGTTGTGATCTAACAGACACCTGGTAGAAAGTAACACGATTTAGAAACAGCACGAGACTCTAGCTAGATAAAATCCTTTTATGCAAAACCATTGAACTTTATTTGCAGATCAAGTATAATAGGAACAGTGGAGATAATTGTATCGTCTTGACTCTAGTAACGTTAACCAAACGTGGCACGCAGTTTGAAGCTGAATAGAGGATGAAGGACAGCTGCAGCGGCGAGAAGTGTTTACGTGAACTTGACTTAAAGATTCATCTGTACCTCACATTAAATTATGTAACAGCTTCAGAACACTTGAAATATAGTGCACAAAAACGTTATGCTGTTTTATGTGTTTGTGGCTTTTGGCTTAAAAACAACACAATATTAGCTATGCAGAATTTCGATTTTTGTATTGGTCTCTTCAGTCCGATACTCCGATCTAGAAGAAAATGCCAATATCGAAGTGATACCGATCCTGAATATCGAATCGGCGCACCCCTAGTAAATAGCTAAAGACTAGTGTCAACTCATAAATCCATCCACATTGACCCCTATCGATGATATTCACTAGGGCTGAAACGATTCCTCGAGTTACTCGAGTAACTTGAATCCAAAAAATCATTGACGCAAATTATGTGCCTCAAGGAATCTTTTTGTCCATATACTAGTGATGCACTGAATTTTCGGCAGTCGGAAATATATGCCGCACCGCACCACCCAGCAGTGTTCAGGTGTCCCCTCTCCCTCAGCCGTCATCACTGCGCCGTGTGATGCTCCGCTCTATCATTCTGCTCAGTTACTGCTCATGCTAACCGGAAAAGCAGAGTCCGCTCAAATAACACGACAAGAAAGGTCTATGTAACGTTAGTATACTTGTTGCTGTTTGTAGTAGAGCTGCTGTGCTGTGAGCCTGTGACATGCTGTGGTACAGCTGATCTGGGCAACGCTTGTCAAATCTCCGTTAGTGATCTGCTCACCGCTATGGTCTGCTCACATTCGCTGATAATACATGTTTACTTGATGTTTCTTTACACAGAATCATAATTTCTATTCATTTCCCACTGATCTACGCGATCTGATGACCATTAACTCATATTACGTGGTCATATCTCCGTATGAATGGATGACAGAGACGCGTGTTTTCTTTTAGCATACACACTGAAGCGCGCATGACGTCTCAATGAGGACATAAATACATGAACAACATCTCCAGAACTGCTCTGAGAGTCACTTCATGAGCATTTCATCGTTTAATTTAAGTAAAAGCGTTTCATATCCTCATATCATATACACACATAAATGTAAAGGTATTCACGGCAACCCGTCAAAATAAAAGTCCGTTTTTTTGAAGACAGTGCAGCAGAAATATTTGTTCAGCAGAATGTACATAACACTACTACAAAAATTATGAAATCTTTATTTTTTTAAGGAATGATCACACAACATTTCCAACATGTTTTAATTTTAATAGTAAATTCCCTTTGTTTGCAAAAAAAGTTTAATTTTCAAAAATTTTAAGATAAATTAAATTGATGTTATATGCCTTCATTTGATAACCAGATAGCCTACACAACACAGAATTTCTGAGGAAAAAGAAAACATTTAATTTAACTATTTAAAAAAACAAATAACAATAAAACATTAGGTGAGAGAAAATAAAACATAACTTTATAATTGTCATTTTCTTTAATCATATAATTATTATAACACCTAAAATACATTGCATGTAAAAAGTGTTGCATGGGGTATATTGTGTGCACATGATCAGGATGGAAACACATCCGCTGCATTTTGAGAAAGAAAAAACCCTGTTTGCAGGACTATATATTATTTAGATAATTAGTCAAAAACAACGGCGAAAAAAGAAAATTTAAAGCCCGCTGAGCAGTGTCCAGTAAGGATGGGTACCGTAACTCAGTATTTAATTGGCCTCGGGGGCTAAATTATGAAAGACCGGAGTATCGATAAGCTCTGACGTTAACTATCGGTACTGAAGAAATTAAGAAAACACACATACATTTATTATTGCTATATATACACATTATCTTGCAAATTCTTTCTCACCAGAGTTGCCAGCTGTTTTTATGTGCAATAATATTCAAACATTTGTCTATGATGCATTTTTGCTATTCGCAATTCAGAAGCGAGATCTTGCTCACGTGGAGGAGTTTCAGCACGTGCAACATGAAAGCCCTTTTCAATCATGATAGAAGAGTGAACTAACCATTAAAACATATGCATGCACTTTAGGCTTGTGGCTGTTATATTAAACTAAGTTTATTTAATGTTTTTTTGGCTTCTAAGGATTATAGCTGCGTTTCTTCTAGCACAACTTCATTCCCTTCACAGCGGTGCACATTCGTTCCTCCCTGACCAAAACTTAACGTCAGAATCAAATCAACCATTTGTTGATTGTTGTAAAATGCCGTCTTTACAGTTGCTAAAGTGCTGGACATGTTTGATAATAAAACGTTGAATTTACAATCCACACAAGAGATGCTGTTCCCCAGGCTGAAATGTGTGTGTGCGTGCCTGTGCAGCGTGCTCTAAAACTGACAAGCAAAGTACACTTTGTGCTTCAGGCGTCAACGATCAAATACACACAAAATATGTAAAAAACGGCCGGCTTGGAGATAATTCATTTAAACACAGTTCGTGTCTTAAAGTGAACGAGAACCGTTAGGAGAAAATTTGATCGGTTGGGAAATGCCCGGTACATCTCAACGCTGGACCTCACAAAGGGTTATTGGCAGGTACCCCTTTCAGAAAGTGCCAAACCTAAAACTGCTTTTTCCACCCCTAGTGGCCACTGGCAGAACCGGACCCTTCCCTTCGGCCTCAACGGGGCACCCGCCACGTTCCAGCGTATGATGGACATCCTCTTGCGGCCCCACCAAGCATATGCTGCGGCCTACCTGGACGACATGGTGGTCCACTACGTATCGTGGGAGGATCATCTGGAGAGATTGCGGAGGGTGCTTTCCGAGCTCCGGAGGGCTGGACTCACCGCCAACCCCTGCAAGTGCCATCTTGCGCTCTCAGAGGCAAAGTACCTGGGGTTCCAAGTGGGCCGGGGACTGATTCGCCCACAGGAGAAAAAGGTGGAAGCCGTACGCTCCACGCCGAGACCGACGACGAAGACCCAGGTACGAGCCTTCTTGGGGTTGGCGGGGTATTATCGCTGCTTCATCCCTAACTTCTCCTCCTTAGCCGCCTCCCTGACAGATCTGACCAGAAAGGGGCAGCCGGAGAAGGTACAGCATCGGAGGAGGCCTTCCAAAGGATCAAGGAAGCCCTCACGTCCGAGCCTGTCCTCCAAGCCCCACATTTTAGCTGCCACTTCCTGCTGCAGACGGATGCCTCCGACACGGGACTGGGAGCCGTCCTGTCACAGGTGCAATAAGGGGAGGAGCATCCCATCCTCTATATCAGCAGGAAGCTGACCCCAGCCGAGAGAATCTACGCCGCTGTGGAAAAGGAAGCTCTAGCCGTCAAGTGGGCAGTCCTGGAGCTGCGCTACTATCTCCTTGGCTGAAAGTTCACCCTGGTCACCGACCACGCGCCCCTCCAGTGGATGGCCCGTGCCAAAGACACCAATGCCAGGGTGACTCGTTGGTTCCTCGCGCTCCAGGACTTCCACTTTGTTGTGCGTCGCTGCGCAGGGGCCCGCACGCCAACGCTGACGGTCTCTCTCGGATCTGGGCAGCTTTTGCAGGTCTGTCAGGGGTCACTCCCCACCCACCCCCTGTTAATCCCCTACTGTCTCATGCTTCCAACAGGACCAGGACGACGCTTAGGGGGGGAGTGTGACGAGCGTCCCGGTATCTCTTCAGCGTCGCCCTGGAAACGGAGGCAGAACACCTGCACTTCCTCGTTACCGGCTGATCGGTCCCAGCTGCAGCTCGTCAGCCGGCAGCGTTATAAGCACAGCAGATCTCGCCACTGTGAGTTCGACCTCCAGAAAGACTGCAGCTAATCTCTCTCTCTCTCTCTCATCTCTCGACCCCTGTAGATAGCAGCGTGTGACCGGATAGCCGCCATCGAGCACGAGCACGGGCACCCTGCACACGGACCAAGGAAGAGAGCACAGACTGCACCAGCGCACTTCTACACCTGTTTGTCACCTTTTTACCTGTTGTTCGTCAATAAATCCACCCTCCGGGCATTTATTGGAACAGTCCTTGTCGTGTGATTCTTCACCCCGTGACAATATACAACACTGAACGTCTGCTAGCCACCTCACGTCATAGAAGTCAGTTAATTCTCAGCACATAGAGACCCTTTCACCTAGATATCACACTATAGAGACTGTGTCTGTTCCCTGAACTAGACAATACAAAAAACGTCCAAACCAGTCTATGAGTAATAACTTAATCAATGTTCAACAAATGAAAAATGTATATAACATAGAGAAACAAATGATAAAGCTTGGCTTATTGAATATCAGGTCCCTTTCTACGAAAACGCTTTTTGTAAATGATATGATCACTGATCATAAACTAGATGTGCTCTGTTTGACAGACACCTGGCTAAAACCAGATGAATACATTATTTTAAACGAGTCTCCCCCCCAAGATTACTGTTACAAAAATGAGCCGCGTCCAAAAGGCAAAGGGGGAGGTGTTGCTACAATTTATAGCAATACTCTCAGTGTTTCTCAGAAGACAGGCTTTAAGTATAACTCCTTTGAAGTAATGGTGCTTCATATAACATTATCTAGAGAAAAAAGTATTAATGATAAATCCCCTGTAATGTTTGTACTGTCTACTGTATACAGGCCACCAGGGCATCATACAGACTTTATTAAATAATTTGGTGATTTTATTTCAGAGTTAGTGCTGGCTGCAGATAAAGTCTTAATTGCTGGTGATTTTAATATCCATGTTGATAATGAAAAAGATGCATTAGGATCAGCATTCTTAGACATTCTGAACTCTATCGGGGTTAGACAACATGTGTCAGGACCTACTCATTGTCAAAATCATACTTTAGATTTAATACTTTCACATGGAATTTATATTAACGGGGTTGAAGTTCTGCAGCAAAGCGATGATATATCAGATCACTATCTAGTCTTGTGTAAACTCCATATAACTAAAGCTGTAAATTCAACTCCTTCTTACAAATATGGTAGAACCATCACTTCTACCACAAAAGACTGCTTTGTAAGTAATCTTCCTGATTTATCTCAATTCCTCAGCATATCCAACAGCGCAGAATAACTTGATGATGTAACAGAAACTATAGGTTATCTCTTTTCTAGCACTTTAGATACTGTTGCTCCTTTATGCTTAAGGAAGATTAAGGAAAAGAGTCCAACACCGTGGTATAATGAGCACACTCGCGCACTAAAGAGAGCAGCCTGGTAAATGGAGCGCAGCTGGAGGAAAACAAAACTAGAGGTATTTCGTATGGCTTGGTGGGAAAGTACCCTATCCTACAGAAAAGCATTAAAAACTGCTAGATCGGATTACTTTTCGTCTCTTTTAGAAGAAAACAAACATAACCCCAGGTATTTATTCAATACAGTGGCAAAATTAATAAAAAATAAAACATCAACTGGTGTTGACATTTCCCAACAGCACAGCAGTAATGACTTTATGAACTATTTTACTTCCAAAATCAATACTATTAGAGATCAAACTGTAACCATGCAGCTGCCAGCTTCAGTATCACATCAAATTGTGCACTATAGATCCCCTGAGGAACAATTCCACTCATTCTCTACTATAGGAGAGGAAGAATTGTATAAACTTGTTAAATCAGCTAAACCAACAACATGTATGTTAGACCCTATTCCATCTAAACTACTAAAAGAGGTGCTTCCAGAAGTCATAGATCCTCTTTTGGATATTATTAATTCATCATTGTCATTAGGGTATGTCCCCAAAACCTTTAAATTGGCTGTTATTAAGCCTCTCATTAAAAAACCACAACTTGACCCCAAAAATTTTGTTAATTACAGACCGATCTCGAATCTCCCTTTTCTGTCAAAGATACTGGAAAAGGTAGCATCCTCACAATTATATTCCTTCTTAGAGAAAAATTATATCTGTGAGGATTTCCAGTCAGGATTTAGACCATCTCATAATACTGAGACTGCTCTCATTAGAGTGACAAATTACCTGCTCTTATCATCTGATCGTGGTTGTATCTCTCTATTAGTGCTCCTGGATCTTAGCGCTGCATTCGACACTATCGATCACAACATTCTTTTGAATAGACTTAAAAACTCTGTAGGCATTAGTAGAAGTGCATTAGCATGGTTCAAATCGTACTTATCTGACCGCCATCAATTCGTAGCAGTGAATGAAGAGGTATCATATCGATCACAAGTGCAGTATGGAGTACCTCAAGGCTCAGTACTAGGGTCATTACTTTTCACGCTTTACATGTTACCCTTGGGAAATATAATCAGGAAACATGGGGTTAGCTTTCACTGTTATGCTGATGATACTCAGCTCTATATTTATTCACGGCCCGGTGAAACACACCAAATTGAGAAACTTATGGAATGCATAGTCGATATAAAAAAACTGGATAACGAATAATTTCTTACTACTAAATTCTGAAAAAACAGAGGTGTTAATTATTAGGGATGCAACAATACCATTTTTTCAGAACCGATCCGATCCAATACCGCACATTCTGAGGATCGGCCGATACCGATCCAATTCGATACCAGCGCAGGTATTTTTATTTTTTTATGTAACTATAACTTCTATACTTCTCTGTGTTGACCCGATCGTCACTCTTCTGTGTGTTAAACACAATATATTACAGTGTTTCTCATCTGGTCGGTCAAAAGTGCTGGGTATGCAGCCCAAACGTGGGTTGCGAGACCGTTCTGAGAGGGTCACGGATTGTTTACAGCCAAAGAAACGACATCAACAAAAAACGCTAAATGCTTTTCTGATGCGAGACTTTTATTTTAAAAGACGTGCCGGAAAGCTGTTGTCACTTCTGTCAGATCACCTGACTCAGATGCAGTCTAAGGAAAGAAAGAGTGCTTGAGAAAAACGCGCTGTCCCAATTCAGTATCTGAGGTCAGATGAGATGTTGACCGGTTTAATGTCAGTGGCATTATTCTATCGTTATTTTCGTAACTTATGAAATAAAAAGTATCTCCCCCCCCAAAAAAAAACGAACTGTCCTGTCAGATGTTATACTGTGCTGGTTGCGCGCGCTCTTCTATAGCAAGAGCGAACGCGGCGCCGCGCTGTAACGTTATATAACTTCACTAAAGCGCAGAAACTACAAGCATGCAGCAGTACAGTGAAATAAAAGTAGCCTACAGCACCAACAAATCACATAACTGTAATGCGTGTGTTTGCTTTGAAGGATTTGCATGACGGTGTGATATTAATTCTATTCAGGAGCAGTTTCCACGTTTCATTAACAGTCAAGTCAAGTCAAGTCACCTTTATTTATATAGCGCCTTTAACAATACAAATTGTAACAAAGCACTGCACAGTATCAAAATAGGCAAGTTGTGTCAATAATGTAAAATGATAGGATTTAACACTCAATTTTCAGCTGAATGCATTTCATTATAGAATTTAGTGATGGCATTGTCCAGCTCAGTTCAGTTTAAATAATATTTGTGCAATCAAGTCGATGATATTGTTGGAAATGAAGATTCCCCAACTAAGCAAGCCAGAGGCGACAGCTCTCTAGGTTGTTTTTATAACCCAAAAAATCATGATATTTTCACTTCGTGTCATTTTGTAGGCTATATGTTTAAATCAGTGGTTCTCTACCTATTTTTCGACCGGGCAGCACTATGGTCCAAGTGCAAGTCTCACGGGCCACACGCATGTCATTTACATATTAGTCACCAATACAAAACAACCAGATTTATAATATTATTTATAGCCTAAATATTATGATATACAAACGATTGCATTTATTTAAATAAATAAATAATTCTACTCACCATTAATAAAACACCTGATGCTGTCGGGAGCTGACAATTACATTTAACTGCTGGTTATATTCTGTATAATTATGTATGTGACGAACAAAAATCTTGAATCCTGAGAAATTCTGCTCGAAATGAGTAACAGCACAATAAAGTTGTGATTGTAAGTTACAGTCTGTAAGACGCACGGAAGCGTGACTCGACACGCGACATTGCAGAAAAGTTCACAAATGTAGCCTATGTTGATCCAAATTCTCTCCAGAGATGTGTTGACATATTTTCTGTAATTAAGGATGATAAGGATGATGTTTCTTTCTTGAGGCAAGCACTGCTGATTCTGATACTATTATTGTTCCTTCGCTGGCATTTTCCACATTTCGTTTCCTCCCTTAACAAATGTGTCCATTCTGATGCTCAATTTTACCGAAGGAACGGCTGCTGAGGACTATCTTAATTAAATTCTGCCAAAGTGCGCACTTGTTAAATGCGTAACATTAATTACATGAGTGCATTTAGTCTGCTCATGCCTAAAAATAATATATGAAAAACTAAATTATTTGACACAACAAAAACATATCTTTTATTTGTTTCGTATATTTGTATCTTTAATTTTATTAACAAAATATGAGTTTGGGACGGCTATTTAATAGCCTTGCGTTATAGGCCGTTTATTCAGTCATATATTCATAACAGTTTTGACTTAATTTTTGTGAAATAAACGCGCTTTGTTTTATTTATTTATATATATATATATATATATATATATATATATATACTATATATATATATATATATATATAATATATATAAAACCTAGTGAAACATTTTTATTTACAAATAAAAGTGAATAAGTGTACGAATAAATCTTGCTCTTTGTATTATAAAATACATTTAAAAACAAGCAAATATATATAAATATTTAATATAAAATTAAAATAAACGTATTTTAAATGTATAAAACAATAATAAGGCAGCAACATATAGATAGGACAGAACAAGAAAGACTATTATTATCTTTCATTGCGCAGAAGCATTATAAAACGAAATACTCCATTACAGAGCGGCGCAATGCACATCCCGTGCGCAGAATGATGCTCTTGAAACACAGAGTCACAGCACACAGGCTGCACAGCCCTCTGAGTCCGCATAGAGAAGAAAAGTACAGAGGGAAGAGATATTGATGCGAAGTGTATTAAATTTATTAAATGTGTTAGTTTATTGAGCCTTTTCTTTTAACAGTTTTAAACCTCAGTAACAGTGCACTCTTGAAGAGTTTGACTGAAGTAACCGAACGTAACGCAGAGTTTGAATGCTGCATGGAGGATGACAGACAGACAGACAGCCGCAGCGGAGAGAGAAGTTCACGTGGACTTGAATCTAACAACTTAAATATTCATCTGTACCTCAGATTAAACTATAGAACAGCTCCAGAACACTTGAAATATAGTGTTCGAACACTTTATGGTGCTTTATGGTGTTTTTGTGGCTTCCGTGGGGCTTAACAACAACACATAATATAATAAGCTTAAAAGCACAGGATCGGATTTGGATCGGTCTCGTCTGATCGATACCCGATCCGCAGAAAATGACTGGATCGCAGCCGATACCGATCCTCAGTATCGGATCGATGCATCCCTATTAATTATCGGACCTAAAAACCACACAATTAATAACCTAGAACACTGTCTAACACTTGGTGGCTGCTCTCTCGATTGTTCATCATCAGCCAGGAACCTAGGTGTGCTATTTGATAGCAATCTCTCCTTTGACAGTCACGTTTCTATCAGACAGCCAGAAGTATCTAGGGATGCAAACAGGTCTACCTGTGCGAGTCCGAAACATCTCCAAATCAGCTAGACCATCTGGGGATGGAGTCTCCATTCTCCGGGGAGCGCAGCTTGTGACAGCTCGTCGGCTGCCCGGTTGAGCAATCCCGGAATGTAGATGGCACGAAGCGACCTCAGATGCTTCTGACTCCAGAGGAGGAGGTGGTGGGCGAGTTGCGAAATGCGACGCGAGCTTAGACCACCTTGTCGGTTGATGTATGCAACGGTCACAGTGTTGCCCGTGCGAACCAGTATGTGCTTGCCTTGTAAGCGCCTCGAGACGGTTCAAAGCCAGGTGTACTGCCAGCAACTCTAGGCAGTTGATGTGCCAGTGCAGTTGGGGACCCGTCCAAACCCCAGACACTGCAAGCCCATTGAACGTGGCCCCCCAGCCCATGGTGGAGGCATCCGTGTAAACCACGGCATGCCTGGAGACCTGTTCCAGGGGCACTCCTGCTTGAAGAAACGAAAGGTCTGACAACAGGGTGAAGTTTTGGCGGCAAGCCGGTGTGACTCGGACCCGGTGCGTGCCGTGCTGCCACACCCACCTCGGGACTTGGCCATGGGGCCAGTGTTGAACCGGTCTCTTATGGAGCAGTTGTTTTCATCAACAACAAATTGAAGAAAAATCAAGGTAAATATTGCTTGATCAGTTAATATATTTACTATACATAATTTCCAAATATGCTGTACCTTCAAGGGGGGTTTTAAAAAGCAAAATATTTTAAGTTAAATGAGAGTACTTTGCATACATGAAATGCTAAGTGTTAATTCAAAACTAATCAGTGAAGCTATCTTCCATTTTTTCCACAAAAAAAACTACAGAAATTTAATTTCCACCACACTGCCCTCTGTGGTGGAAATTACATTTATGGTTACAAAGTACAATTGATATGTTTAATGACTTTGTGAATAGAGTTTAATGAATGTGATGAGTTTAAGACTTTTTCTAATAAATTATAAGTCATTGTCATTTCCACAACACCCTGTCATTTCCACACCACCCTGTCGTTTCCATCACCACACACACATTTTTTTTATATTAAAAAAGTCAAAATCAACAATTAAAAATGTATCCACAATTTATGAGATCATGCTCTACTTAATATAAAAATGTGACAGGTGTACAGTTCAGCATTTGGTCTTTAGCGCAGTTTAATTTATTATCAACATTGTGGAAAAACTGGTAAAACTAGTTACAAAAATGATCATAGACAATTCTTGAGTGGCATAAGTTATTCTATTTTTAAATACAAGCTGTATACTGAGATATGAATATACATTTGAATGACATTTTTTCATTGCAGGTCGGATTTTTTTTTAAATATTAACAATTTCTCTTGTAATCCAAGTCTGTCCTCTTACAGACCTTAAAACTAGACAAATTATTTAAACTTATGAGACTGTCACATGACTTTTGAATAAGTTTTTTTTTTTATTCAACTTCACAAGGCTAAAAGTGCCCATAGTTGAAGAAATGCCCAATTACTAAACATACAATACAATAGACGCACCTTAATACAAAAAAACAACAGTAGGCTATATCCATAAACACACGACTACAGTGCATTTGAATAGTGAGTCCTTTCTTTTTTCCAGAGCCCAGAGGCCTATTTGATCCCCGATTCTGATTTATTAATTTTACAGACTGATACACCAAAGATTTACGTAACATAGCCAATTCAACCTAGCATATGCAACTCTAAGCCGTCTGTTATATGGCAAAAAATTATATTCCTCAAGCAAAATGTAGGAAGGGTCAGATATATTTTTTCCTGAGAGGGTCGGCTATTTTTTCGTATAAACATCTTGAAAACTTGGCTTAAGTTTATCGTGTAAGCTATCTATATATAATATAATATATGTTATTTATATGTTTGGGGGGGGGGGGTAATCTCGTCAACGTCAGTGAGCCAATAAGCCTGCAGCACTAGAGGCCCTATCACACACCCGGCGCAATGCGGCGCCTGGCGTGACGCAAGTATATTTTGCTAGTATCAGCCCGACGCAGTTATAATTTTCACGTCTTGAGCCACGTTGTTTAAATAGCAAATGCATATGCGCTCATTTGTGTGCCTATGGGTGTGCTGGTCTGAAAACGAGGTGTGTTCTGGCACATTGGTGGTGCGTTGCTATTTTAAGGTAAAACCTTACAACCTGTTCTAAAGTCAATGGCGCAGTATTTTTGTTATTTAAAGTGTGCGTCTGTAATATGCACAGCTGCACACAAACATGCCAAATATTAAAAACTAAAAAGATTACAGTGTAAAAGATTATTATTCATTTGCTACAAAAATATAAAAAATGCCTACATGTCACAATGGATAGTCATTGCATACCAGAATTAGGCTACCTATTTGCTCACGCACGAGCAGCTCCGTTACCTCTCTGGAGACACGTTCAGTCTTTGCTCTTCGCAACAGGCCCTTAAAGGGAATGGGAGATGACTCTGTTGGTTATTGCACTTTATGCCCAAAACACACCCATTACTCATTAAGAGAATAGGGACAACCCTTTTAGACCATGCGATGGGCACGCCGACTGTTTTTCCCGTTGTTAAACTAGCAAAAGTGGATTCGGACACGCCCTAAGTGCACCTGCGCCATGCGCTTTAGACCATGTGCTTAGATCATTAAAATAGGGCCCAAGGTGTGTTCAACTTGAAGCGGTGCTGCACAGTGCAGATCAATCGGTGTTTGATATCCGCGAGAGCAATTCAAAAGCATACGGAGTAGTCTGTTCTCTATAGCTCTCGTGGTACTGTAATACACTGATTGGTCTGCACAGTCGAACACACCTACTAGTTTACACACCGGTTGCACACACGTGAGGCTGTAGAGTGAAAGCGTCCCAACCCCCATAGATGTAAGGCTACATTAACACTGCTGTGTTTTTGTTTTAAAATGAAAATGATCCTGGTCCATAGGCGTTTCCACTGCATTTCAGAAAGATCTCCGTCCATATTACATGACCGAAAGTGTGATACGTGACCATTCATGCACACTGTAGTATCATGCTACATAAGACAATAAATCAAATTAATATTCCGCTTTTACTCAAAGCTCTGTTTAAACCACCATTGAGTGTTTGTAATAACTTCCAATTGCTGTCTAATGTGTGTGTTGGCCATGTAATGTTGCTGAAATATGTTATTTTGCTCTGAGTCAGAACAGCAATCATGGAAGAGAGAACACATGCAGACAGCGCTGGAAGCAGCTAATGCTCATCAGTAAATCAGTGGAAAATAAATAGAAAGGATGATTCTGTCTGAGCTATGCATTTTAAAACAAACACGCACTAGTGTAAATCAATGTAGCCTAACACGTGTAAACTAAAAACTATTTAGGTCTTGTTAACTATTTGGTCTAGTTTGAACTTTATTAAAACTATTTGCACTAATTTACTGTGTTGGTTACATTTTGCTTTTGAGTCTTTGAGTCTGTATAAACATCAACAAAATGAAAAATAAAGCCAAAGGTTTTTTTATATACATATAATGTAATCTTGTTAAAGGTGATTTCATAAAATTGGTATCGAAAAATGTATTGTTCAGGAACCGGTATCGAAATCAAAGTATTGGTATTGGTATCGATATACTACTACTACTACTACTACTACCTTATAAGTATTATTGTTAGTTTTTTTCCCATTTTTTACAGAAACACTGAATGACCAATAAAGCACCACCACCAGTCCTAAGTTCAGTTAAAATTACTAATATGTATTCATACATGGTTACCAAGTTTGAATTATAATTACTAAAGTTATATCATTAAATAATACTTGATTGTGTATTGAATAATGATGTTAAGATGTACTTTTATATATTTAAAAAGCTGTGCCATTTTACAAACATTATAATACATTGCAGACTGATGCTGCCTAAACATCACCTCTCTCATCTGGAACCCCCACACATTTGCTTATAATATACATGTTTGTAATTGCTCAGAAATAATAAACACTCCATGTTGAATGTTTTTTGCTAAGTTAACACCAAAACAGCAGGATGTTTCCTGGTGTGGACCTCTACACTTCTCGATCTCCCTGACTATGATTAAGTTCAGAGTGCCCTCAGTCTGAACTTATTATAAAGAGCAGTAAGATATCTGTTTTACTCTTTAAATGGCATTGTAGGATATTACAATGAGACTCAAACTCACCTGTGATGTTGGCGTAAACATGTTACTTCGTTGTTCTCATCACTGTGGCTAACAAAGATGTTAGAGAATGGTGTGGGATCTGTTTTTGTCTCAGAATTGCTTCTGTCGCCTTGCCTGCTCAGAGCAATGCTATCTTTATTGTACTGACTTAGTACAGAGGAAACATCTGTCTTCTGCTCAGAGGTGTCTGTGGTTTCCCGATGCTCTTCCCTCCGTGTATTAAGGGATGAACTTTCCTCCAAGCTGGCATACCGTTCAGCCAGCTCCCGCCTTCTCTCTGCCTTGTAGCGGGCAATACGTTCAGCTTTGGTGTCCAGAGATGAGCCTTGCAAAGAGTCCAGAGCATCCATCATATCTCACTCTTGTTACACGTCCTTTGGCTGGGATATAAGTTACAACACAGAAGAGTACGCTGCTCCAATGACTGATGGTGACCATGGGCGGAACTGCTTACTTCCTAGTGGACAAAGAGTCTGCCGATACCATTCCGCTGTTGAAAGAGACAAACAAAATGAGTTGCCTGATCTTGACTGTATGCAAAAACACTGGCATAATCACTAACACACCTACACTCTAATCCTTCCTATGAGAGTTTTTTGTTAGCCAGGATTTGTCAAATGAAAGCCTGTAAAGAGGAGAAGTGATCCTGCTGAAAGAAGAAAACAAAATTCAGGACTCCTGCCCACTTTGCTGTGATTCTCATATTACCCTGAACAGCCCCAGAGAAAGAGAAAGAGAGAGAAAGAAAAAGAGCAGGGGCGGTTCAACAAGCTTGGCCCCCCTAAATTTGGAATATGACACCAAAGAATTTTGGGTGAAATGCGCAGTTAGTCTTTAAACTCTCTCTATATATATAAAAAGAAAAACATCATCAGCTGCTAAATTCAAATCGGTGTTCACTGGCTGGCACAGAGCCAGAAACGCACACGTTTTTAAAGCACTGCGCATTATAACCAATCACATACGATTCTGTTGAGCTTATAAATGCAAGGACCAATCAGAGACGTTCAGATGAGTCATTGCTGAAACATGCTGTTTCGTCACCGCGTGCGCTGGCTGACTGAATTCTCTGACATTCTCTCATCAGAAACAACAAAGTGAAGATGTATGAATGCAAGTAAGATATTAATTTCACAGTGTAAACAGCTTTAGAGATTATTATGGCAGTTTATGAGAGTGCTTGAACTCGCTGGACTGAAGTAAAAATGTTATTTGATAATATAAACGTTATTTGCTCTCTTTTTGTACAATCAAAGTGTTATAGGCTAATTAACTTGCAAAATAGTAACTAGAAAATGTTTTTTATTAATTTCACATTAAATACAAGTCAGCCGTGTTAAAAATATGTTATGGTATGACACCCATATCTGGTACTCACCCATAGACAGATTTTTATGCAAAGTTAATAGATTACACTATTAGGCTACTTTGCCCATCGCCCATTATAGATCAACTAACATGGTCTATAAAGGTGCAAATTGCATTTACTTACACATATTTGAGAATTGAGATATTTATCATCCTCCACTCAGCATTCAAACTGTGTTAAGTACGGTTACGACAGTCAAGATGATGAAACCCTCTGCTAGATTATTGAATTTTCCTAATATTATACTTGATCTGTAAAACAGTGTTTCTGTGGCTGAGTGGTAGAGCATTGCGTTAGCAGCGAAAATGTTGTGGGTTCAATTCCCAGAGAGCACACATACTGACAAAAAATGTATAACCTGAATGTACTCCATTCTCCTGGGCTCTGAGACTCCGTGTTGCTTCAAGTGCATCATTCTGTGCACGGGATGCGCATAAGTGCTTTGTGCCACTCTGTATTTGGATGCTTTCGTATCATAATACTTTTGCACAATGAAAGATTATTAATAGCCTTTCTTGTTTCTGCCTCCTTACTGTGCTATACATTTAAAATAAATGTCTTCTAATTTTACAGTATATATATATATATATATATATATATATATATATATAAAATATTACTTGTTTTTCATGAATGTATTTTACAACAATACAAAGAGCAATGTATATCATTTTACAGTATCATTTTAGATTTAGTCCTACACTTATCCACATTTATTTGTTCCTCATGAAATATATTTTTTTCCACACTAATTGTAGATTTTATTAAATTGTGACTCATGATTTTCTAGAGTAACTTTTGCTACTGAATTATTCACCAAGTTAGTTTAAAACATAAATGAGGTCTGAAGAGTTGCGATACACAGTGGCTATGTTTACATGCAACCAAATAATCAGTTTGTAATCGGATTGACGGCTCAATCGGACTGAAAAGCCTTCATGTAAACACCTTAATCGATCCAATTGAGTTAGACCGGAATAAAATTTCAATCGGATTGAAGGAGGTGGTTTATTCCTTGACATAAACGCACACATCAACCTGATCACTTTATTTAGCATTCATGTAAACATGCAAACTATACATTTAGACTCATCAATCGGAATTAATTCAGTCAGATTGAACCAAAAATTGTGCATGTAAACGTAGCCAGTGTGGACACGTGGTTCAGGCTAATGGTTTGACACTGAAAATATTTTTAAAAAATTATGCTTTTTAATCAATATTTCTGAGAATTTCATGATTTTCTCTCACTGTACATCTCTCACTGTATACATACATTCTATCACTGAGCTTGTTGCAGAAGTTATCTTAGAAGGCAGCATAATCATGCAATCTACATTCAAACAGACCTTCATGTCGGGACTGCAACTATGCTGCATTAAAAGTACTTCAAGTAGGCCAATGATCAGGTGTTGCAACAGTCATGGTCTGTGAAATCCATTCCCATAGAACAAAACCATGACCAAAGGTTATGCATCACACAAGAACACACAGATTTGTTTTCATCTCAAATACATTCAAATACCAAATCTACATGCCTATACATGTCAGCATGAAGCAATTAGAATCATATCTGTGTGTGTGTGCGCGTGTGTCTGTAAACACAACTGTGGGTGATGGATGGTGTTGCTATTACTGTGACAATGCCCTGCTCTCACTTCCTGTTTGGCCGTGCTGAGATGTTTGCGTTTGTAGCTTCGTGTAGCTTCGTTTTTCTGTAAAATCTCTATCTTACTTTCACTCTCTGTTTAAGTAGTAAAATATAACTTAATTCCCACCATATTTCTGATATTATCTATCAAGCTAATCTGACCAATTTGATTGTTCGCTTTTAATCTAAAACCGCGATTGCAGCGCATTAGCATTTGTTAGCCGGTAAGCTTGTCATTCGTGTTTCTACTTGTGTCTATTACGGTTTTGGATTATTTGGATGCGACTAGCTCAGGGAGTCCTGTACATTGTTCAGTTCCGGATGAGCCCATGCAGCAGGGCAATTGGGTGACTGTGAGGCGGCCTAGTTGCGGGTCAAAACACAGCTCTTCTGTTCCAATTAAAACATTAAACAGGTTATCCCCACTCTGTGACTAAGAAACCTGATGAAAGTGCTCTAGTTATTGGCGATTCTATTGTACGGAACGTGAAAATAGAGACACCAGCCACCTTAGTCCATTGTTTACCAGGAGCCAGAGCGCCTGACATCTTGGCAAATTTAAAAGTGCTGGCTAATGCTAAACGTAAATTCAGTAAGATTGTTATCCACGTCGGCGCTAATGATGTTCGACTTCGGCAGTCGGAGATCTCTAAAAATAATGTTAAAGAGGTGTGTGAACTTGCAAATACGACGTCAGACACTGTAATATGCTCTGGCCCGCTCCCTGCTTACCGGGGTGATGAGATTCACTGTTTGACAGAAACCTGGCTAAAACCGGATGAATACATTATTTTAAACAAGTCTGGCCCCCCAAGATTACTGTTACAAAAATGAGCCATGTTCAAAAGAGGGGGAGGTGTTTTATAGCAATTTATAGCAATACTCTCAGTATTTCTCAAAAGACAGGCTTTAAGTATAACTCCTATGAAGTAATGGTGCTTCATATAACATTATCTAGAGAAAAAAGTATTAATTATAAATCCCCTGTGATGTTTGTACTGGCTACTGTATACAGGCCACCAGGGCACCATACAGACTGTATTAAATAATTTGGTGATTTTCTATCAGAGTTAGTGCTGGCTGCAGATAAAGTCTTAATTGTGGGTGATTTTAATATCCATGCTGATAATGAAAAAGATGCATTAGGATCAGTATTCATAGACATTCTGAACTCTATCGGGGTTAGACAACACGTGTCAGGACATACTCGTTGTCGAAATCATACTTTAGATTTAATACTGTCACATGGAATTGATGTTAATGGTGTTGAAGTTCTGCAGCAAAGCGATGATATATCAGATCATTATCTTGAGTAAACTCCATATAGCTAAAGCTGTAAATTCAACTACTTCTTACAAATATGGTAGAACCATCACTTCTACCACAAAAGACTGCTTTGTAAGTAATCTTCCTGATTTATCTAAATTCCTCATCACATCCAACAGCGCAGAAAAACTAGATGATGTAACAGAAAATATGGATTCTCTCTTTTCTAGCACTTTAGATACTGTTGCTCCTTTACGCTTAAGGAAGATTAAGGAAAAGAGTCCAACACCGTGGTATAATGAGCACACTCGCGCACTAAAGAGAGCAGCCCGGAAAATGGAGCACAGCTAGAGGAAAACAAACTAGAGGTATTTCGTATTGCTTGGCAGGAAAGTACCCTATCCTACAGAAAAGCATTTAAAAACTGCTAGATCTGATTACTTTTAGTCTATTTTAGAAGAAAACAAACATAACCCCAGGTATTTATTCAATACAGTGGCAAAATTTACAAAACATAATATTTCAACTGGTGTTGACATTTCCCAACAGCACAGCAGTAATGACTTTATGAACTATTTTACTTCCAAAATCAATACTATTAGAGATCAAACTGTAACCATGCAGCCACCAGCTGCAGTATCTAATCAAACTGTGCACTATAGATCCCCTGAGGAACAATTCCACTCATTCTCTACTATAGGAGAGGAATAATTGTATAAACTTGTTAAATCAGCTAAACCAACAACATGTATTTTAGGCCCTATTCCATCTAAACTACTAAAAGAGGTGCTTCCAGAAGTTATAGATCCTCTTTTGGCTATTATTAATTCATCATTGCCATTAGTGTATGTCCCCAAAACCTTTAAATTGGCTGTTATTAAGCCTCTCATTAAAAAAACACAACTTGACCCCAAATATCTATTTAATTACAGACCGATCTTGAATCTCCTTTTTCTGTCAAAGATACTAGAAAAGGTAGCATCCTCACAATTATATTCCTTCTTAGAGAAAAATGACATCTTTGAGGATTTCCAGTCAGGATTTAGACCATCTCATAGTACTGAGACTGCTCTCATTAGAGTGACAAATGACCTGCTCTTATCATCTGATCGTGGTTGTAGCTCTCTATTAGTGCTTCTGGATCTTAGCGCTGCGTTTGACACTATCGATCACAACATTCTTTTGAATATACTCGAAAACTTTGTTGGCATTAGTGGAAGTGCATTAGCATGGTTCAAATTGTACTTATCTGACCCCAATCAATTCGTAGCAGTGAATGAAGAGGTATCATATCGATCACAAGTGCAGAATGGAGTACCTCAAGGCTCATTAATAGGGTCGTTACTTTTCACGCTTTACATGTTACCCTTGGGAAATAACATCAGGAAACATGGGGTTAGCTTTCACTGTTATGCTGATGATACTCAGCTCTATATTTATTCACAGTCCGGTGAATCACACCAAATTGAGAAACATATGGAATGCATAGTCGATATAAAAAACTGGATGACGAATAATTTCTTACTACTAAATTCTGAAAAAAAGGTGTTAATTATCGGACCTAAAAACCACAAAAGTTATAACCTATAACACTTGTTGGGTGTTCTGTCGATTCTTCATCATCAGTCAGGAAACTAGGTGTGCTATTTGATAGCAATCTCTCCTTTTACTGCCACGTTTCTAGCATTTGTAAAACTGAATTTTTTCATCTTAAAAAATATATATAAACTGAGACCTATGCTGAGACAATGACAAATGTAGAAATGTTATTTCATGCGTTGATGACCTAAATGTTAGATTATTGTAATGCTTTATTAGGTGGTTGTTCTGCACACTTAAGAAACAAACTACAGATGGTCCAAAATGCAGCATCTAGAGTTCTTACTAGAACTAGGAAGTATGACCACATTAGCCCGGTTCTGTCAACACTGACTGCACTGGCTCTACCATCTCACAGAGACGTCCAGGTCGTCCACGGAAGTTAACACCTCGTCAGGAGCGTCTTCTGATGAGAAGGGTTGAAGAAAATCGACATGCAAGTTTACTGCAGTTATCTAAAGAAGTAGAAAGCCAAACTGGGGTGACTATTTCCCGTGACACAATACGGCATACACTGCAGAGGAATGGCATGCATGGGTGCCGTCCACGAAAGAAGCCTCTCCTAAAGCCCAGGCACAAAAAAGCCCGCCTAGAGTTTGCCAGGGCCCATGCTGACAAAGATGAATACTACTGGGTAGAGGTCGACCGATGTATCGGTTTTGCCGATTAATCGGCACTGATAGTTGTTTCCCGGAACTATCGGTTATCGGATACCAGATTACATCCGCTGCCGGAACGGCTGTGAATGGTCCGTTATCATTATACAGCGCGAGAGCCAACATATCTATGGGAGAAAGAGCCTCTAGAGGCTATAATTCACTGAAAACACGTTGCATTTATTTTGACACGTGATACTGCGCGCTGCCGGAGATCACACGCTGCCTGGAGAGAGCGCAGTGCTGCTGACATTTCAGATGCACGTTTACAACACAGACAGCGAAAAGGTATGTATACAGTACATTTTTATGTCAATAAAAGTAATTAATTTGTTGACTAGATGCTGCATTGAGAAGAGTATGTTGTATGTTTGCCGACAAGGGCTGAGAGGACGCTAACATTAGCAGTATCTCAAGTGGTTACATTAATGTGGCAAAAATACACGCAAGTCCGACCCAAATGTTTAACGTCATTAACTCCAGCTGGTCGCATTCGGTAGCCAGCGAAGTTGCAAATTTAAAGGCTGTGAATATTAGGTATGCAGCGATTACCAATTTTACTATTAACCGCGCTTTAAAACGTCATGGTTAATTAATCGTAAAAGCTCGCTAAACCGAGTGTTTTCTGTTGCACAGAACGTCATTGAAAATGTATTTTGGTTGTGGAAATACACGATTTTAAATGCACGACGTGAAGGCAAGGACCACCTGACATGAAGTTCGTTATCTCTAGCATTCTGCCCGCTTCAGACAGAGACGAAATAGTGCGGAGAGAGACAGAGAGAGTTTGTGAGAGAGAGAGAGACACGCAACAGAAAGGGACAAGAGAGAGAGGTGACCGTTGCGTGTGTGAATTAGCCACCTGCATATTGCGCGTCACTACAAACAATGATATATTTGAGTTTAGTTATTTAAACAGTAATTTTACCCCTCTTTATAATGTAGCAATCCAGTATCTAAATGCTATTTTATTAATGAAAGTCGCTGAGCAGCGTAGACAACAAGTTTCTGTCCCTTAAATGTTTGTGTGGGCAGCTCGATCTCGATCTCACAAACCAAAAATTATAGACATTATTTTCTTAGGCATATGTAAAATTAGATGAATAAATATTATTTAAAATAAATAAATGGATGACAGTTGATTACAAATAAAGTTCAGTTTATTTCCCTCATTAGAACAGTGTCCTCTGTGGATAAATTCATTTTAGTAATATTAATAATAATTATTAATACTTAATTAACATTTACATAGAGGCAAGAGAGACAACAATTATTGTCCTAGCAAAATCCTTGATCCCAGATACAGGTCCATGCCTGTGCGTCTGAAGAAGACAACTTGAGAAAGGAAAGTGGTGCCACAGTTGTGTTACTCACGATGTACAGCTTTGAGACTGAGCTTGAGTGCTATTTGTCAGAGCCTGTCATTGAAAGAAGTGACATGCATCTGCAGTGGTGGCAGAAAAATTAAACAAGATTTAAAACACTTGCACATCTAGCAAAGAAATTCCTGTGCCCCACCATCCACTGTGCCTAGTGAAAGGGTGTTCAGTGAAGTGGGATGCTTTATTGAAGCCAGGAGGAGCCGACTCACTGGACACAATGCACACAGCTCTGTTTTCGCCATTATAATTTGAGGCTTTTAAATTTTAATATTAAAATAGAACTAGAACTAGAAATGGACCATGTTACACTTGAATCTCTTGCAGTTCTTTAACAGGACTAGTTAGTTTACGTTTATCCTGTTTCACAAGTTAAAATTAGTGGTTATTTGGAGTGCCTTTTTTATTTCATTTTGGATGTTACTTTTTGTTTCAATTTGAATGCATGTATTTAATTTACCTCAATATTTCTTAATATAATCATATTTATTTAATAGAGCACATTTTCATGATTCAGTTATGTCCTTATTTTTTTATCCAGTATCCATTTTAAAAACTATCGGTTAATTAATTGGTTATCGGCAAGTATGGTCAAACCTAGCTATCGGTATCGGTTAAAATTCAATATCGGTCGACCTCTACTACTGGGACTTATACTCTGGAGTGATGAAGACAAGATAAATGTTTTTGGAACTGATGGCTTCAAAATGTATGGCGTCGCAAAGGTGAGGAATACAAAGAAAAATGCATGGTGCCTACAGTGAAAACATGGTGGAGGCAGTGTCCTTATGTGGGGCTGCATGAGTGCTGCTGGTGTCGGGGAGCTGCATTTCATTGATGGCATCATGAATTCACAAATGTATCTCTATACTGAAAGAGAAGATGCTACCATCACTCCATGCCCTTGGTCGTCGTGGCACTTTTCCAACATGACAATGATCCTAAACACACATCTAAGGCCACTGTTGGATTTCTGAAGAAGAACAGGTGAGAAGTGATTCAGTGGCCAAGTATGTCTCCTGATCTGAACCAATCGAACCCTATGGGGAATTCTGAAGAGACAAGTTGAGCATCACTCTCCCATCCAGCATCCAATCTCTAAAAGAGGTAATTCTTGAAGAATGGAAAAAGATAGATCTGGCAAAATGTCGCTAACTTGTTCATTCCATGCCTAGAAGACTTGGTGTGTCATTAAAATATGGAGGATACAAAGTATAGATTTGTAGTTTTTGTTGTGGGGTGTTACTCATTTTTGCATCACCCTAATTTGAGTAAAATTGAAAAATGTTTAATCTAAGTTATATTAGTAACCTTACTTTCATGTTATAAGTTAAACAGATGTTATATTAAACTTAGTCTTGTCAACATTTTGCAAATGGTGTGTTTTGTGTTCATTGAGATATTTTTTAAATGTTATTTCAAAGGGGGTGTACTCATTTACGCTGAGCACTGTACTTGTTACATCGTAAAAAGATTGACATCTACGCTAATATTAGTATTTTTCTTTCTTATTCCGAGGTCACCGTAGCCACCCAATCCGGTCTTTTATCCAGCCCAGATGATCACTGCAGTCACCAGATCCAGACGTATCCAGATCAGATGGCGGATCAGCACCTAGAGTTGACCTCTACAGCTCTGAACGTCAGCGGAGATCAGGACACCTAGATGAGCCCCAGAGACAGATCCAGTGAGGATCTCATCACCTAGACAGCCATCGGGAAAAGACCACTGGAACCAGTGGAGCCCTTACAATCTGACTTTGCTGTAGTTGTAACAAAGTTTGGTTCATCTGGCCAGAGGGGAACTGGCCCCCCGACTGAGCTGGTTTCTCCCAAGGTTTTTTCCTTCGTTTTTTTTCTTTGTTTCTTCTGTCACCGATGGAGTTTTGGTTCCTTGCCGTTGTCGCCTCTGGCTTGCTTAGTTGGGGACACTTCATTTCCAGCGATATCATCGACTTGATTGCACAGATACTATTTCAACTGAACTGAGCTGGACGATGACATCATGAATTCATTAATGAAATGCCTTTAACTGAAAAATGGGGTTTTAATCTCATCATTTTACATTAGTGATACACTATTTTCCTATTTTGATATTGTGGTTGCTTTGACACAATTTGTATTGTTAAAAGCGCTATATAAGCAACGGTGACTTGACTATTAAAGACGAAGAATCGAGGCCTGGTGTTTGTTAGTGGGTGTTTGGAGCACAAAGGAAAGTTAGCATGGCCCTCCTGTGATTCCTTCTGTGTAGTGCAGGGTTAATGGGCCACACCTGGGACCTCTCAATTTAATAGCTTCCAAACAGAGCAAGTGAGAAGTGAGAAAGGCAGGCAGAGAAACAAACTGGATGAATTAGGGTAACGATAACTGGAAGGAAAAGAATGAGTTTGTACACGAGAGAAAATGCAAACAATATTGATAAAGATGAAAATCTTTCATACTAATGAATTAAATGACCATGGGTACAAGGGAAAGGCAGCTGGGAGGGGTGCTGAATGACAGGGGTAGAGGAACAAATTAATAGCAGAATAACATCATAGTGAGAGGAGTTGTAGTTTCCCATGAACTAGGGTGAGCATCAAACATATGCCCCACTGTGCCCATAGCTTGATGGGTAGCACACTACAGCTAAAAATCATTTTATTTTTTTAATGACCAAAGATACATGCAACACCTATTGCGAGTGTTAAGATTTTTGAGAACATATTTATTTTTATATCAAAAGCATGTTTCCATGCCATTGAGAGCAGCTGTTAATACAAAGGTCAAAGATTATAACAAATCATATTTACATTTGTACTATAGTTAAACTTGTACTTCTTGGTTCTTTTGGTCAGAACAAAAAAATAAAAAAATAAATAAAGCCCTGGTTTTGCCCTGGTTTGCTTAGATTTCACACTGTCATTTTTAACATCCAGCCTAAATGTACGAAACAAAATGTAAAATGTGAGATTATTCGAATATTCGTTCGGTGGGTTGGCATTCGATTTTCAATTTTGAGATTCGAATATCCTTTTTTTTTCCTGGAGCACCTGGCATCCCCCATGGAATGGTTCTCAACTTGTCTGCCTGGCTGAACATCTGCACCAGCAACAGCCGTTCGCCAATGAGAGACTTTGTGCTGACCTATAGAATGCAATATATTTAATGAAAGATCTTCTAGAATGAGCACGCTTGCCGCACATCCACATTTGAAATAATGAACTTAAGTTTGCAAAAGACGCGACATGTAAACGGTACCCTCTGCAATCACAAAACCCGAATGCGATGCATGCGTTTTCTTTCTGTCAACTGTTCTGAGATGCGAGCGAAAGTCTTGGATCAGCGTGCAGTTTCTCTTGTAGGTGTAGATGAGATGCGCCGATGTGAAGCCGCTTTGAGAGAGTGAGAGAGAGAAGACGCGGTGCAGCTGAATCACACACGCTTAATGGTGTGTAGCGTCTGGGCATGTAGGGTATGCAGATGCATAAGGGCCTGGGCAGATTGGGGGCCCGTCGAGCCGAGGGGGAACAAATATAGAGCCTTGCACGGGCCCAGCCCTTGTCCGACTGCTTATAAGAGTTCTCCGACCCGAGCCAGTGCCTTTTTTCTCTCTCTCTCTCTCTTCCCCTTTACACTACGACAAGCGTTTAAGATCCTCTATTAAAAAAAAAATCTTTTTACGAAGATTAAAGTCATAATATTTTTAGAATAAAGTCAAAATACATGAGAATAAAGTCGAAAAACTACGAGAATAAAGTCACAATATTTCGAGAAAAAAGTCGTAATATTACGAGAATAAAAGTCGAAATGTTTCAACAATAATGATTAAAGTTATAGCCTAATATTTTGGGAGTATTTTGCGCATGCAAATGGTCTGGATTGGGAGCACCTAGGGCTGTGCGATATGACGATATATCGGATGGACAAAACAAAAGTCGATCGTTTCATATTATGTTCTATCGTTATATCGTGGGTGGTCGCAAAATACATTGTTTCTGTTAATACCTTTTCCTCGTTTGAGTGACTGCGATCTTTATACGTCCGCCCACCATGGCACTCACCATGACGGAGAGGACTGAACCAGCCAGGAAAAAACGAGGAGCTAGAATAATTCTAGATTATTTGTATAGCGCTTTTTTACGATACAATGTTGCCCAACTGCAGCTTTTTTCAGGAAATTAAGTTTCTACAATAGATTTATATATTGCAGAAACTTAGTATATTTAACTTATGGCAAAATTTGGTTAATTCTGTATATTGTCTGAGGGGTTTGCATCATCTCTTCTCCGGTGTTTGGTCATCTCAGATCATTTAAGGGTTTGGATCCAGACTGAAGCTTGTGTAATTCCTAGTTACCACGGGATGTTAATCAAATAATGTGTTTGTCACTCTCTAATGTGGTTTGACAAGATTGCTGTATTAGCTTCAGTTTAAGCGGCATGTGAGTCAATCAACTCTTCCGTTTACAATAATGAACGAGACATTATTTTCATTACAAATTAGGCTAAACTGTTTTTTCATGCCTTCTGATGTTCTTCACTCTTTCATTTATATCTTGCTATAAACTTGAAATAAGATTTGAAAGCTGAGCTCGTGTTATATTAAAATCAACAAAGCACTAAATTATTGCGATTACTGGGTGGCTGGTGGCGCTACAAATAATGAATGGAAGACATTAAATATTATGTCCAATCATTGACTGTATTAAACCAAGAATAAAAACAGTTTGTGAATAGTCAAGTTTAACAGCCTACCTCCAGGCGAAAAGA
>CM049808.1:9735327-9843577 GCA_027422405.1 Ptychobarbus kaznakovi | reverse complement strand
AAGCATATGCTGCGCCCTACCTGGACGACATGTTGGTCCACTACGTATCGTGGGAGGATCAACTGGAGAGTTGCGGAGGGTGCTTTCCGAGCTCCCGGAGGGCTGGACTCACCGCCAACCCTGCAAGTGCCATCTTTATGCGCTTCAGAGGCAAAGTACCTGGGGTTCCAAGTGGGCCAGGGGACTGATTCGCCCACAGGAGAAAAAGGTGGAAGCCGTACTCCACGCGAGACCGACGACGAAGACCCAGGTACGAGCCTTCTTGGGGTTGGCGGGGTATTATCGCTGCTTCATCCCAACTTCTCTCCTCCTTAGCCGCCTCCCTTGACAGATCTGACCAGAAAAGGGGCAGCCGGAGAAGGTACAGCATCGGAGGAGGCCTTCCAAAGGATCAAGGAAGCCCTAACGTCCGAGCCTGTCCTCCAAGCCCACATTTTAGCTGCCACTTCCTGCTGCAGACGGATGCCTCCGACACGGGACTGGGAGCCGTCCTGTCACAGGTGCAATAAGGGGAGGAGCATCCCATCCTCTATAACAGCAGGAAGCTGACCCCAGCCGAGAGAATCTACGCCGCTGTGAAAAGGAAGCTCTAGCCGTCAAGTGGGCAGTCCTGGAGCTGCGCTACTATCTCCTTGGCTGAAAGTTCACCCTGGTCACCGACCACGCGCCCCTCCAGTGATGGCCCGTGCCAAAGACACAATGCCATGGTGACTCGTTGGTTCCTCGCGCTCCGGAGCTTCCACTTTGTTGGGCGTCCGCTGCGCAGGGGCCCGCACGCCAACGCTGACGGTCTCTCTCTCGGATCTGGCAGCTTTTGCAGGTCTGTCAGGGGTCACTCCCCACCCACACACCCCTGTTAATCCCCTACTGTCTCATGCTTCCAACAGGACCAGGACGACGCTTATGGGGGGGAGTGTGACGAGCGTCCCGGTATCTCTTCAGCGTCGCCCTGGGAACGGAGGCAGAACACCTGCACTTCCTCGTTACCCGCGATACCGGTGATCGTCCCAGCTGCAGCTCGTCAGCCGGCAGCGTTATAAGCACAGCAGAACTCGCCACTGTGAGCCGACCTCCAGAAAGACTGCAGCTAATCTCTCTCTCTCTCTCTCTCATCTCTCGACCCCTGTAGAAGCAGCGTGTGACCGGATAGCCGCCATCGAGCACGAGCACGGGCACCCTGCACACACGACCAAGGAAGAGAGCACAGACTGAACCAGCGCACTTCTACACCTGTTTGTCACCTTTTTAAACCTGTTGTTCGACAATAAATCCACCCTCCGGGCATTTATTGGAACAGTCCTTGTCGTGTGATTCTTCACACCCGTGACAATATACAACACTGAACGTCTGCTAGCCACCTCACGTCATAGAAGTCAGTTTTTTCTCAGCACATAGAGACCCTTTCACCTAGATATCACCTATAGAGACTGTCTGTTCCCTGAAACTAGACAATACAATGCTTATAGAACTGCTCTCCAGAACACTTGAAATATAGTGTTCGAACACTTTATGGTGCTTTATGGTGTTTTTGTGGCTTCCGTGGGCTTAACAACAACACATAATATAATAAGCTTAAAAGCACAGGATCGGATTTGGATCGGTCTCGTCTGATTGATACCCGATCCGCAGAAAATGACTGGATCGCAGCCGATACCGATCCTCAGTATCGGATCGATGCATCCATTAATTATCGGACCTAAAAACCACACAATTAATAACCTATAACACTGTCTAACACTTGGTGGCTGCTCTCTCGATTGTTCATCATCAGCCAGGAACCTAGGTGTGCTATTTGATAGCAATCTCTCCTTTGACAGTCACGTTCTATCAGACAGCCAGAAGTATCTAGGGATGCAAACAGGTCTACCTGTGCGAGTCCGAAACATCTCCAAATCAGCTAGACCATCTGGGATGGAGTCTCCATTCTCCGGGAAACGCAGCTTGTGACAGCTCGTCGGCTGCCCGGTTGAGCAATCCCGGAATGTAGATGGCACGAAGCGACCTCAGATGCTTCTGACTCCAGAGGAGGTGATGGGCGAGTTGCGAAATGCGACGCGAGCTTAGACCACCTTGTCGGTTGATGTATGCAACGGTCACAGTGTTGCCCGTGCGAACCAGTATGTGCTTGCCTTGTAAGCGCCTCGAGACGGTTCAAAGCCAGGTGTACCTGCCAGCAACTCTAGGCAGTTGATGTGCCAGTGCAGTTGGGGACCCGTCCAAACCCCAGACACTGCAAGCCCATTGAACGTGGCCCCCCAGCCCATGGTGGAGGCATCCGTGTAAACCACGGCATGCCTGGAGACCTGTTCCAGGGGCACTCCTGCTTGAAGAAACGAAAGGTCTGACACAGGGTGAAGTTTTGGCGGCAAGCCGGTGACTCGGACCCGGTGCGTGCCGTGCTGCCACACCCACCTCTGGACTTGGCCATGGGGCCAGTGTTGAACCGGTCTCTTATGGAGCAGTTGTTTTCATCAACAACAAATTGAAGAAAAATCAAGGTAAATATTGCTTGATCAGTTAATATATTTACTATACATAATTTCCAAATATGCTGTACCTTCAAGGGGGGTTTTAAAAAGCAAAACATTTTAAGTTAAATGAGAGTACTTTGCATACATGAAATGCTAAGTGTTAATTCAAAACTAATCAGTGAAGCTATCTTCCATTTTTTCACAAAAAAACTACAGAAATTTAATTTCCACCACACTGCCCTCTGTGGTGGAAATTACATTTATGGTTACAAAGTACAATTGATATGTTTAATGACTTTGTGAATAGAGTTTAATGAATGTGATGAGTTTAAGACTTTTTCTAATAAATTATAAGTCATTGTCATTTCCACAACACCCTGTCATTTCCACACCACCCTGTCATTTCCATCACCACACACACATTTTTTTATATTAACAAACGTCAAAATCAACAATTAAAAATGTATCCACAATTTATGAGATCATGCTCTACTTAATATAAAAATATGACAGGTGTACAGTTCAGCATTTGGTCTTTAGCGCAGTTTAATTTATTATCAACATTGTGGAAAAACTGGTAAAACTAGTTACAAAAATGATCATAGACAATTCTTGAGTGGCATAAGTTATTCTATTTTTAAATACAAGCTGTATACTGAGATATGAATATACATTTGAATGACATTTTTTCATTGCAGGTCGGATTTTTTTTTTAAATATTAACAATTTCTCTTGTAATCCAAGTCTGTCCTCTTACAGACCTTAAAACTAGACAAATTATTTAAACTTATGAGACTGTCACATGACTTTTGAATAAGTTTTTTTTTTTATTCAACTTCAAAAGGCTAAAAGTGCCCATAGTTGAAGAAATGCCCAATTACTAAACATACAATACAATAGACGCACCTTAATACAAAAAAACAACAGTAGGCTATATCCATAAACACACGACTACAGTGCATTTGAATAGTGAGTCCTTTCTTTTTTCCAGAGCCCAGAGGCCTATTTGATCCCGATTCGATTTATTAATTTTACAGACTGATACACCAAAGATTTACGTAACATAGCCAATTCAACCTAGCATATGCAACTCTAAGCCGTCTGTTATATGGCAAAAAATTATATTCCTCAAGCAAAATGTAGGAAGGGTCAGATTTAGAGAGGGTAGGCTATTTTTTTGTATAAACATCTTGAAAACTTGGCTTAAGTTTATCGTGTAAGCTATCTATATATAATATAATATATGTTATTTATATGTTTGGGGGGGGGGGGGTAATCTCGTCAACGTCAGTGAGCCAATAAGCCTGCAGCACTAGAGGCCCTATCACACACCCGGCGCAATGCGGCGCCTGGCGTGACGCAAGTATCTTTTGCTAGTATCAGCCCGACGCAGTTATCATTTTCACGTCTTGAGCCACGTTGTTTAAATAGCAAATGCATATGCGCTCATTTGTGTGCCTATGGGTGTGCTGGTCTGAAAACGAGGTGTGTTCTGGCACATTGGTGGCGCGTTGCTATTTTAAGGTAAAACCTTACAACCTGTTCTAAAGTCAATGGCGCAGTATTTTTGTTATTTAAAGTGTGCGTCTGTAATATGCACAGCTGCACACAAACATGCCAAATATTAAAAATTAAAAGATTACAGTGTAAAAGATTATTATTCATAGGCTACATAAATATAAAAATGCCTACATGTCACAATGGATAGTCATTGCATACCAGAATTAGGCTACCTATTTGCTCACGCACGAGCAGCTCCGTTACCTCTCTGGAGACACGTTCAGTCTTTGCTCTTCGCAACAGGCTCTTAAAGGGAATGGGAGATGACTCTGTTGGTTATTGCACTTTATGCCCAAAACACACCCATTACTCATTAAGAGAATAGGGACAACCCTTTTAGACCATGCGATGGGCACGCCGACTGTTTTTCCCGTTGTTAAACTAGCAAAAGTGGATTCGGACACGCCCTAAGTGCACCTGCGCCATGCGCTTTAGACCATGTGCTTAGATCATTAAAATAGGGCCCAAGGTGTGTTCAACTTGAAGCGGTGCTGCACAGTGCAGATCAATCGGTGTTTGATATCCGCGAGAGCAATTCAAAAGCATACGGAGTAGTCTGTTCTCTATAGCTCTCGTGGTACTGTAATACACTGATTGGTCTGCACAGTCGAACACACCTACTAGTTTACACACCGGTTGCACACACGTGAGGCTGTAGAGTGAAAGCGTCCCAACCCCCATAGATGTAAGGCTACATTAACACTGCTGTGTTTTTGTTTTAAAATGAAAATGATCCTGGTCCATAGGCGTTTCCACTGCATTTCAGAAAAGATCTCCGTCCATATTACATGACCGAAAGTGTGATACGTGACCATTCATGCACACTGTAGTATCATGCTACATAAGACAATAAATCAAATTAATATTCCGCTTTTACTCAAAGCTCTGTTTAAACCACCATTGAGTGTTTGTAATAACTTCCAATTGCTGTCTAATGTGTGTGTTGGCCATGTAATGTTGCTGAAATATGTTATTTGCTCTGAGTCAGAACAGCAATCATGGAAGAGAGAACACATGCAGACAGCGCTGGAAGCAGCTAATGCTCATCAGTAAATCAGTGGAAAATAAATAGAAAGGATGATTCTGTCTGAGCTATGCATTTTAAAACAAACACGCACTAGTGTAAATCAATGTAGCCTAACACGTGTAAACTAAAAACTATTTAGGTCTTGTTAACTATTTGGTCTAGTTTGAACTTTATTAAAACTATTTGCACTAATTTACTGTGTTGGTTACATTTTGCTTTTGAGTCTTTGAGTCTGTATAAACATCAACAAAATGAAAAATAAAGCCAAGTTTTTTTTTTATATATTATAATGTAATCTTGTTAAAGGTGATTTCATAAAATTGTATCGAAAAATGTATTGTTCAGGAACCGGTATCGAAATCAAAGTATTGGTATTGGTATCGATATATTACTACTACTTACTACTTACCTTATAAGTATTATTGTTAGTTTTTTTTCCCATTTTTTACAGAAACACTGAATGACCAATAAAGCACCACCACCAGTCCTAAGTTCAGTTAAAATTACTAATATGTATTCATACATGGTTACCAAGTTTGAATTATAATTACTAAAGTTATATCATTAAATAATACTTGATTGTGTATTGAATAATGATGTTTAAGATGTACTTTTATATATTTTAAAAAGCTGTGCCATTTTACAAACATTATAATACATTGCAGACTGATGCTGCCTAAACATCACCTCTCTCATCTGGAACCCCCACACATTTGCTTATAATATACATGTTTGTAATTGTAACTCAGAAATAATTAAACACTCCATGTTGAATGTTTTTTGCTAAGTTAACACCAAAACAGCAGGATGTTTCCTGGTGTGGACCTCTACACTTCTCGATCTCCCTGACTATGATTAAGTTCAGAGTGCCCTCAGTCTGAACTTATTATAAAGAGCAGTAAGATATCTGTTTTACTCTTTAAATGGCATTGTAGGATATTACAATGAGACTCAAACTCACCTGTGATGTTGGCGTAAACATGTTACTTCGTTGTTCTCATCACTGTGGCTAACAAAGATGTTAGAGAATGGTGTGGGATCTGTTTTTGTCTCAGAATTGCTTCTGTCGCCTTGCCTGCTCAGAGCAATGCTATCTTTATTGTACTGACTTAGTACAGAGGAAACATCTGTCTTCTGCTCAGAGGTGTCTGTGGTTTCCCGATGCTCTTCCCTCCGTGTATTAAGGGATGAACTTTCCTCCAAGCTGGCATACCGTTCAGCCAGCTCCCGCCTTCTCTCTGCCTTGTAGCGGGCAATACGTTCAGCTTTGGTGTCCAGAGATGAGCCTTGCAAAGAGTCCAGAGCATCCATCATATCTCACTCTTGTTACACGTCCTTTGGCTGGGATATAAGTTACAACACAGAAGAGTACACTGCTCCAATGACTGATGGTGACCATGGGCGGAACTGCTTACTTCCTAGTGGACAAAGAGTCTGCCGATACCATTCCGCTGTTGAAAGAGACAAACAAAATGAGTTGCCTGATCTTGACTGTATGCAAAAACACTGGCATAATCACTAACACACCTACACTCTAATCCTTCCTATGAGAGTTTTTTGTTAGCCAGGATTTGTCAAATGAAAGCCTGTAAAGAGGAGAAGTGATCCTGCTGAAAGAAGAAAACAAAATTCAGGACTCCTGCCCACTTTGCTGTGATTCTCATATTACCCTGGCCTGAACAGCCCCAGAGAAAGAGAAAGAGAGAGAAAGAAAAAGAGCAGGGGCGGTTCAACAAGCTTGGCCCCCCTAAATTTGGAATATGACACCAAAGAATTTTGGGTGAAATGCGCAGTTAGTCTTTAAACTCTCTCTCTATATATATAAAAAAAAACATCATCAGCTGCTAAATTCAAATCGGTGTTCACTGGCTGGCACAGAGCCAGAACGTTTTACACGTTTTTAAAGCACTGCGCATTATAACCAATCACATACGATTCTGTTGAGCTTATAAATGCAAGGACCAATCAGAGACGTTCAGATGAGTCATTGCTGAAACATGCTGTTTCGTCACCGCGTGCGCTGGCTGACTGAATTCTCTGACATTCTCTCATCAGAAACAACAAAGTGAAGATGTACGAATGCAAGTAAGATATTAATTTCACAGTGTAAACAGCTTTAGAGATTATTATGGCAGTTTATGAGAGTTTGCTTGTCGCTGGACTGAAGTAAAAATGTTATTTGATAATATAAACGTTATTTGCTCTCTTTTTGTACAATCAAAGTGTTATAGGCTAATTAACTTGCAAAATAGTAACTAGAAAATGTTTTTTTATTAATTTCACATTAAATACAAGTCAGCCGTGTTAAAAATATGTTATGGTATGACACCCATATCTGGTACTCACCCATAGACAGATTTTTTATGCAAAGTTAATAGATTACACTATTAGGCTACTTTGCCCATCGCCCATTATAGATCAACTAACATGGTCTATAAAGGTGCAAATTGCATTTACTTACACATATTTGAGAATTGAGATATTTATCATCTCCCACTCAGCATTCAAACTGTGTTAAGTACGGTTACGACAGTCAAGATGATGAAACCCTCTGCTAGATTATTGAATTTTCCTAAATATTATACTTGATCTGTAAAACAGTGTTTCTGTGGCTGAGTGGTAGAGCATTGCGTTAGCAGCGAAAATGTTGTGGGTTCAATTCCCAGAGAGCAACATACTGACAAAAAATGTATAACCTGAATGTACTCCATTCTCCTGGGCTCTGAGACTCCGTGTTGCTTCAAGTGCATCATTCTGTGCACGGGATGGCGCATAAGTGCTTTGTGCCCACTCTGTATTTGGATGCTTTCGTATCATAATACTTTTGCACAATGAAAGATTATTAATAGCCTTTCTTGTTTCTGCCTCCTTACTGTGCTATACATTTAAAATAAATGTCTTCTATTTTTACAGTATATATATATATTTATATATATAATATTACTTGTTTTTCATGAATGTATTTTTTACAACAATACAAAGAGCAATGTATATCATTTTACAGTATCATTTTAGATTTAGTCCTACACTTATCCACATTTATTTGTTCCTCATGAAATATTTTTTTTTCCACACTAATTGTAGATTTTATTAAATTGTGACTCATGATTTTCTAGAGTAACTTTTGCTACTGAATTATTCACCAAGTTAGTTTAAAACATAAATGAGGTCTGAAGAGTTGCGATACACAGTGGCTATGTTTACATGCAACCAAATAATCAGTTTGTAATCGGATTGACGGCTCAATCGGACTGAAAAGCCTTCATGTAAACACCTTAATCGATCCAATTGAGTTAGATCGGAATAAAATTTCAATCGGATTGAAGGAGGTGGTTTATTCCTTGACATAAACGCACACATCAACCTGATCACTTTATTTAGCATTCATGTAAACATGCAAACTATACATTTAGACTCATCAATCGGAATTAATTCAGTCAGATTGAACCAAAATTGTGCATGTAAACGTAGCCAGTGTGGACACGTGGTTCAGGCTAATGGTTTGACACTGAAAATATTTTAAAAAATTATGCTTTTTAATCAATATTTCTGAGAATTTCATGATTTTCTCTCACTGTACATCTCTCACTGTATACATACATTCTATCACTGAGCTTGTTGCAGAAGTTATCTTAGAAGGCAGCATAATCATGCAATCTACATTCAAACAGACCTTCATGTCGGGACTGCAACTATGCTGCATTAAAAGTACTTCAAGTAGGCCAATGATCAGGTGTTGCAACAGTCATGGTCTGTGAAATCCATTCCCATAGAACAAAACCTGACCAAAGGTTATGCATCACACAAGAACACACAGATTTGTTTTCATCTCAAATACATTCAAATACCAATCTACATGCCTATACATGTCAGCATGAAGCAATTAGAATCATATCTGTGTGTGTGTGCGCGTGTGTCTGTAAACACAACTGTGGGTGATGGATGGTTTGCTATTACTGTGACAATGCCCTGCTCTCACTTCTTGTTTGGCCGTGCTGAGAGGTTTGCGTTTGTAGCTCCATGTAGCTTAAATTTTTCTGTTAAATCTCTATCTTACTTTCACTCTCTGTTTAAGAAGTAAAATATAACTTAATTCCCACCATATTTCTGATATTATCTATCAAGCTAATCTGACTAATTTTATTGTTCGCTTTTAATCTAAAACCGCGATTGCAGCACATTAGCATTTGTTAGCCGGTTAGCTTGTCATTCGTGTTTCTACTTGCGTCTATTACGGTTTTGGATTATTTGGATGCGACTAGCTCAGGGAGTCCTGTACATTGTTCAGTTCTGGATGAGCCCATGCAGCAGGGCAATTGGGTGACTGTGAGGCGGCCTAGTTGCGGGTCAAAATACTGCTCTTCTGTTCCAATTAAAACATTAAACAGGTTATCCCCACTCTGTGACTAAGAAACCTGATGAAATTGCTCTAGTTATTGACGATTCTATTGTACGGAACGTGAAAATAGAGACACCAGCCACCTTAGTCCATTGTTTACCAGGAGCCAGAGCGCCTGACATCTTGGCAAATTTAAAAGTGCTGGCTAATGCTAAACGTAAATTCAGTAAGATTGTTATCCACGTCGGCGCTAATGATGTTCGACTTCGGCAGTCGGAGATCTCTAAAAATAATGTTAAAGAGGTGTGTGAACTTGCAAATACGACGTCAGACACTGTAATATGCTCTGGCCCGCTCCCTGCTTACCGGGGTGATGAGATTCACTGTTTGACAGAAACCTGGCTAAAACCGGATGAATACATTATTTTAAACAAGTCTGGCCCCCCAAGATTACTGTTTCAAAAATGAGCCATGTTCAAAAGAGGGGGAGGTGTTTTATAGCAATTATTAGCAATACTCTCAGTATTTCTCAAAAGACAGGCTTTAAGTATAACTCCTATGAAGTAATGTGCTTCATAACATTATCTAGAGAAAAAAGTGTTAATTATAAATCCCCTGTGATGTTTGTACTGGCTACTGTATACAGGCCACCAGGGCACCATACAGACTGTATTAAATAATTTGGTGATTTTTCTATCAGAGTTAGTGCTGGCTGCAGATAAAGTCTTAATTGTGGGTGATTTTAATATCCATGCTGATAATGAAAAAGATGCATTAGGATCAGTATTCATAGACATTCTGAACTCTATCGGGGTTAGACAACACGTGTCAGGACATACTCGTTGTCGAAATCATACTTTAGATTTAATACTGTCACATGGAAATGATGTTAATGGTGTTGAAGTTCTGCAGCAAAGCGATGATTTATCAGATCATTATCTTGAGTAAACTCCATATAGCTAAAGCTGTAAATTCAACTACTTCTTACAAATATGGTAGAACCATCACTTCTACCACAAAAGACTGCTTTGTAAGTAATCTTCTGATTTATCTAAATTCCTCATCACATCCAACAGCGCAGAAAAACTAGATGATGTAACAGAAAATATGGATTCTCTCTTTTCTAGCACTTTAGATACTGTTGCTCCTTTATGCTTAAGGAAGATTAAAGAAAAGGTCCCAACACCGTGGTATAATGAGCACACTCGCGCACTAAAGAGAGCAGCCCGGAAAATGGAGCACAGCTGGAGGAAAACAAAACTAGAGGTATTTCGTATTGCTTGGCAGGAACGTACCCTATCCTACAGAAAAGCATTAACAGCTGCTAGATCTGATTACTTTTCGTCTCTTTTAGAAGAAAACAAACATAACCCCAGGTATGTATTTAATACAGTGGCAAAATTTACAAAACATAATATTTCAACTGGTGTTGACATTTCCCAACAGCACAGCAGTAATGACTTTTTGAACTATTTTACTTCCAAAATCAATACTATTAGAGATCAAACTGTAACCATGCAGCCACCAGCTGCAGTATCTAATCAAACTGTGCACTATAGATCCCCTGAGGAACAATTCCACTCATTCTCTACTATAGGAGAGGAATAATTGTATAAACTTGTTAAATCAGCTAAACAACAACATGTATTTTAGGCCCTATTCCATCTAAACTACTAAAAGAGGTGCTTCCAGAAGTTATAGATCCTCTTTTGGCTATTATTAATTCATCATTGCCATTAGTGTATGTCCCCAAAACCTTTAAATTGGCTGTTATTAAGCCTCTCATTAAAAAAACACAACTTGACCCCAAATATCTATTTAATTACAGACCGATCTTGAATCTCCTTTTTCTGTCAAAGATACTAGAAAAGGTAGCATCCTCACAATTATATTCCTTCTTAGAGAAAAATGACATCTTTGAGGATTTCCAGTCAGGATTTAGACCATCTCATAGTACTGAGACTGCTCTCATTAGAGTGACAAATGACCTGCTCTTATCATCTGATCGTGGTTGTAGCTCTCTATTAGTGCTTCTGGATCTTAGCGCTGCGTTTGACACTATCGATCACACATTCTTTTGAATATACTCGAAAACTTTGTTGGCATTAGTGGAAGTGCATTAGCATGGTTCAAATTGTACTTATCTGACCCCAATCAATTCGTAGCAGTAGCAGTGAATGAAGAGGTATCATATCGATCACAAGTGCAGAATGGAGTACCTCAAGGCTCATTAATAGGGTCGTTACTTTTCACGCTTTACATGTTACCCTTGGGAAATAACATCAGGAAACATGGGGTTAGCTTTCACTGTTATGCTGATGATACTCAGCTCTATATTTATTCACAGTCGGTGAACACACCAAATTGAGAAACATATGGAATGCATAGTCGATAAAAAAACTGGATGACGAATAATTTCTTACTACTAAAATCTGAAAAAAGGGTGTTAATTATCGGACCTAAAAACCACAAAAGTATAACCTATAACACTTGTTGGGTGTTCTGTCGATTCTTCATCATCAGTCAGGAAACTAGGTGTGCTATTTGATAGCAATCTCTCCTTTTACTGCCACGTTTCTAGCATTTGTAAAACTGAATTTTCTTCATCTTAAAAAAAAATATATATAAACTGAGACCTATGCTGAGACAATGACAAATGTAGAAATGTTATTTCATGCGTTGATGACCTAAATGTTAGATTATTGTAATGCTTTATTAGGTGGTTGTTCTGCACACTTAAGAAACAAACTACAGATGGTCCAAAATGCAGCATCTAGAGTTCTTACTAGAACTAGGAAGTATGACCACATTAGCCCGGTTCTGTCAACACTGACTGCACTGGCTCTACCATCTCACAGAGACGTCCAGGTCGTCCACGGAAGTTAACACCTCGTCAGAGCGTCTTCTGATGAGAAGGGTTGAAGAAAATCGACATGCAAGTTTACTGCAGTTATCTAAAGAAGTAAAGCCAAACTGGGGTGACTATTTCCGTGACACAATACGGCATACACTGCAGAGGAATGGCATGCATGGGTGCCGTCCACGAAAGAAGCCTCTCCTAAAGCCCAGGCACAAAAAAGCCCGCCTAGAGTTTGCCAGGGCCCATGCTGACAAAGATGAATACTACTGGGTAGAGGTCGACCGATGTATCGGTTTTGCCGATTAATCGGCACTGATAGTTGATTCCCGGAACTATCGGTTATCGGATACCAGATTACATCCGCTGCCGGAACGGCTGTGAATGGTCCGTTATCATTATACAGCGCGAGAGCCAACATATCTATGGGGAGAACGGCCTCTAGAGGCTATAATCACTGAAAACACGTGCATTTATTTTGACACGTGATACTGCGCGCTGCACGGAGATCACACGCTGCCTGGAGAGAGCGCAGTGCTGCTGACATTTCAGATGCACGTTTACAACACAGACAGCGAAAAGGTATGTATACAGTACATTTTTATGTCAATAAAAGTAATTAATTTGTTGACTAGATGCTGCATTGGAGAAGAGTATGTTTGCCGACAAGGCTGAGAGGACGCTAACATTAGCAGTATCTCAAGTGGTTACATTAATGTGGCAAAAATACACGCAAGTCCGACCCAAATGTTTAACGTCATTAACTCCAGCTGGTCGCATTCGGTAGCCAGCGAAGTTGCAAATTGAAAGGCTGTGAATATTAGGTATGCAGCGATTAACCAATTTTACTATTAACCGCGCTTTAAAACGTCATGGTTAATTAATCGTAAAAGCTCCGCTAAACCGAGTGTTTCTGTTGCACAGAACGTCATTGAAAATGTATTTTGGTTGTGAAATACACGATTTTAATGCACGACGTGAAGGCAAGGACCACCTGACATGAAGTTCGTTATCTCTAGCATCTGCCCGCTTCAGACAGAGATCGAAATAGTGCGAGAGAGAGACAGAGAGAGTTTGTGAGTGAGAGAGAGAGAGACACGCACACAGAGAGGGAATGAGAGGAGGTGAGTGTGTGAATTAGCCCACCTGCATATGCGCGTCACTACAAACAATGAATATTTGAGTTTAGTTATTTAAACAGTAATTTTACCCCCTCTTTATAATGTAGCAATCCAGTATCTAAATGCTATTTTATTAATGAAAGTCGCTGAGCAGCGTAGACAACAAGTTTCTGTCCTCCTAAATGTTTGTGTGGGCAGCTCGATCTCGATCTCACAAACCAAAATTATAGACATGATTTTCTTAGGCCATATGTAAAATTAGATGAATAAATATTATTAAAATAAATAAATGGATGACAGTTGATTACAATAAAGTTCAGTTTATTCCCCTCATTAGAACAGTGTCCTCTGTGGGATAAATTCATTTTAGTAATATTAATAATAATTATTAATACTTAATTAACATTTACATAGAGGCAAGGAGACAACAATTATTGTCCTAGCAAAACTCCTTGATCCCAGATACAAGGTCCATGCCTGTGCGTCTGAAGAAACACTTGAGAAAGGAAAGTGGTGCCACAGTTGTGTCTCACTGGATGTACAGCTTTGAGACTGAGCTTGAGTGCTATTTGTCAGAGCCTGTCATTGAAAGAAGTGACATGCATCTGCAGTGGTGGCAGAAAAATGAAACAAGATTTAAAACACTTGCACATCTAGCAAAGAAATTCCTGTGCCCCCCACCATCCACTGTGCCTAGTGAAAGGGTGTTCAGTGAAGTGGGCATGCTTTATGAAGCCAGGAGGAGCCGACTCACTGGACACCATGCACACCAGCTCTGCTTTCGCCATTATAATTTGAGGCTTCTTAACTTTTAATATTAAAATAGAACTAGAACTAGAAATGGACCATGTTACACTTGAATCTCTTGCAGTTCTTTAACAGGACTAGTTACGTTTATCCTGTTTCACAAGTTAAAATTAGTTGTTATTTGGAGTGCCTTTTTTATTCATTTTGGATGTTACTTTTTGTTTCAATTTGAATGCATGTATTTAATTTACCTCAATATTTCTTAATATAATCATATTTATTTAATAGAGCACATTTTCATGATTCAGTTATGTCCTTATTTTTTATCCAGTATCCATTTTAAAAACTATCGGTTAATTAATTGGTTATCGGCAAGTATGGTCAAACCTAGCTATCGGTATCGGTAAAATTCAATATCGGTCGACCTCTACTACTGGGACTCTATACTCTGGAGTGATGAGACCAAGATAAATGTTTTTGGAACTGATGGCTTCAAAACTGTATGGCGTCGCAAAGGTGAGGAATACAAAGAAAAATGCATGGTGCCTACAGTGAAACATGGTGGTGGCAGTGTCCTTATGTGGGGCTGCATGAGTGCTGCTGGTGTCGGGGAGCTGCATTTCATTGATGGCATCATGAATTCACAAATGTACTGCTCTATACTGAAAGAGAAGATGCTACCATCACTCCATGCCCTTGGTCGTCGTGCACTTTTCCAACATGACAATGATCCTAAACACACATCTAAGGCCACTGTTGGATTTCTGAAGAAGAACAGGGTGAAAGTGATTCAGTGGCCAAGTATGTCTCCTGATCTGAACCCAATCGAACACCTATGGGGAATTCTGAAGAGACAAGTTGAGCATCACTCTCCATCCAGCATCCAATCTCTAAAAGAGGTAATTCTTGAAGAATGGAAAAAGATAGATCTGGCAAAATGTCGCTAACTTGTTCATTCCATGCCTAGAAGACTTGGTGCTGTCATTAAAAATCATGGAGGCCATACAAAGTACTAGATTTAGTAGTTTTTGTTGTGGGGTGTACTCATTTTTGCATCACCCTAATTTGAGTAAAATTGAAAAATGTTTAATCTAAGTTATATTAGTAACCTTACTTTCATGTTATAAGTTAAACAGATGTTATATTAAACTTAGTCTTGTCAACATTTTGCAAATGGTTTTTGTGTTCATTGAGATATTTTTTAAAATGTTACTTTTCAAAGGGGGTGTACTCATTTACGCTGAGTACTGTACTTGTTACATCGTAAAAAGATTGACATCTACGCTAATATTAGTATTTTTCTTTCTTATTCCGAGGTCACCGTAGCCACCCAATCCGGTCTTTATCCAGCCCAGATGATCACTGCAGTCACCAGATCCAGACCGTATCCAGATCAGATGGCGGATCAGCACCTAGAGATGACCTCTACAGCTCTGAACGTCAGCGGAGATCAGGACACCTAGATGAGCCCCAGAGACAGATCCCCAGTGAGGATCTCATCACCTAGACAGCCATCGGGAAAAGACCACTGGAACCAGTGGAGCCCTTACAATCTGACTTTGCTGTAGTTGTAACAAACTTCTGGTTCATCTGGCCAGAGGGGAACTGGCCCCCCGACTGAGCCTGGTTTCTCCCAAGGTTTTTTCCTTCGTTTTTTTTCTTTGTTCTGTCACCGATGGAGTTTTGGTTCCTTGCCGTTGTCGCCTCTGGCTTGCTTAGTTGGGGACACTTCATTTCCAGCGATATCATCGACTTGATTGCACAGATACTATTTCAACTGAACTGAGCTGGACGATGACATCACTGAATTCATTAATGAAATGCCTTTAACTGAAAAATGGGCGTTTAATCTCATCATTTTACATTAGTGATACACTATTTTCCTATTTTGATATTGTGCAGTTGCTTTGACACAATTTGTATTGTTAAAAGCGCTATATAAGCAACGGTGACTTGACTATTAAAGACGAAGAATCGAGGCCTGGTGTTTGTTAGTGGGTGTTTGGAGCACAAAGGAAAGTTAGCATGGCCCTCCTGGATTCCTTCTGTGTAGTGCAGGGGTTAATGGGCCACACCTGGGACCTCACATTTAATAGCTTCCAAACAGAGCAAGTCTGAGAAGGAGAAAGGCAGACAGAAACAAACTGGATGAATTAGGGTAACGATAACTGGAAGGAAAAGAATGAGTTTGTACACGAGAGAAAATGCAAACAATATTGATAAAGATGAAATCTTTCATACTAATGAATTAAATGACCATGGGACAAAGGGAAAGGCAGATGGGAGGAGGGTGCTGAATGACAGGGGTAGAGGAACATTAATAGCAGAATAACATCATAGTGAGAGGAGTTGTAGTTTCCCATGAACTAGGGTGAGCATCAAACATATGCCCCACTGTGCCCATAGCTTGATGGGTAGCACACTACAGCTAAAAATCATTTTATTTTTTTAATGACCAAAGATACATGCAACACCTATTGCGAGTGTTAAGATTTTTGAGAACATATTTATTTTTATATCAAAAGCATGTTTCCATGCCATTGAGAGCAGCTGTTAATACAAAGGTCAAAGATTATAACAATTTCATTTTTTACATTTGTACTTCTTGTTCTTTTGGTCAGAACAAAAAAATATAAAAATAAATAAAGCCCTGGTTTTGCCCTGGTTTGCTTAGATTTCACACTGTCATTTTTAACATCCAGCCTAAATGTACGAAACAAAATGTAAAATGTGAGATTATTCGAATATTCGTTCGGTGGGTTGGCATTCGATTTTCAATTTTGAGATTCGAATATCCTTTTTTTTTCCTGGAGCACCTGGCATCCCCCATGGAATGGTTCTCAACTTGTCTGCCTGGCTGAACATCTGCACCAGCAACAGACCGTTCGCCAATGAGAGACTTTTGTGCTGACCTATAGAATGCATATATTTAATGAAAGATCTTCTATAATGAGCACGCTTGCCGCACATCCACATTTGAAATAATGAACTTAAGTTTGCAAAAGACGCGACATGTAAACGGACCCTCTGCAATCACAAAACCGAATGCGATGCATGCGTTTTCTTTCTGTCAACTGTTCCGAGATGCGAGCGAAAGTCTTGGATCAGCGTGCAGTAGCTCTTGTAGTGTAGATGAGATGCGCCGATGTGAAGCCGCTTTGAGAGAGTGAAAGAGAGAAGACGCGGTGCAGCTGAATCACTCACGCTTAATGGTGTAGCGTCTGGGCATGTAGGGTATGCAGATGCATAAGGGCCTGGGCAGATTGGGGGCCCGTCGAGCCGAGGGGGAACGAATATAGAGCCTTGCACGGGCCCAGCCCTTGTCCGACTGCTTATCAGAGTTCTCCGACCCGAGCCAGTGTCTTTTCTCTCTCTCTCTCTTCCCCTTTACACTACGACAGCGTTTAAGATCCTCTTTAAAAAAAAAATTTTTTTACGAAGATTAAAGTCATAATATTTTTAGAATAAAGTCAAAATACTATGAGAATAAAGTCGAAAAACTACGAGAATAAAGTCACAATATTTCGAGAATAAAGTCGTAATATTACGAGAATAAAGTCGAAATGTTTCAACAATAATGATTAAAGTTATAGCCTAATATTTTGGGAGTATTTTGCGCATGCAAATGGTCTGGATTGGGAGCACCTAGGGCTGTGCGATATGACGATATATCGGATGGACAAAATCAAAAGTCTATCGTTTCATATTATGTTCTATCGTTTATATCGTGGTGTCGCAAAATACATTGTTTCTGGTAATACCTTTTCTCGTTTTGAGTGACTGCGATCTTTATACGCCGCCCACCACTCACCGTGACGGAGAGACTGAACCAGCCAGGACAAAACGAGGAGCTAGAATAATTCTAGATTATTTGTATAGCGCTTTTTACGATACAATCGTTGCAAAGCAGCTTTTCAGGAAATTAAGTTTCTACAATAGATTTATATATTGCAGAAACTTAATATATTTAACTTATGGCAAAATTTGGTTAATTCTGTATATTGTCTGAGGGGTTAGCATCATCTCTTCTCAGGTGTTTGGTCATCTCAGATCATTTAAGGGTTGGATCCAGACTGAAGCTTGTGTAATTCCTAGTTACCACGGGATGTTAATCAAATAATGTGTTTGTCACTCTCTAATGTGGTTTGACAGATTGCTGTATTAGCTTCAGTTTAAGCGGCATGTGAGTCAATCATCTTTCCGATTACAATAATGAACGAGACATTATTTTCATTACAAATTAGGCTAAACTGTTTTTTCATGCCTTCTGATGTTCTTTCACTTTTATATCTTGCTATAAACTTGAAATAAGAATTTGAAAGCTGAGCTGTGTTATATTAAATCAACAAAGCACAAAATTATTGCGATTACTGGGTGGCTGGTGCGCTACAAATAATGAATGGAAGACATTAAATATTATGTCCAATCATTGACTGTATTAAACCAAGAATAAAACAGTTTGTGAATAGTCAACGTTTACAGCCTACCTCAGAAAAGACAACAATAAATCTTATGTTAACAAATTTGAGTCCACTTCAACCTTTAGAATGTGTATTGCTGTTTAATTAAATAGGATGCATGTGAGGAATGAAAGTTTGGACGCCACCAATGTTTTTAAGGAGTAGGTGGTGGAATTTTCACAATAATTTAAATTGATTCACATAAATACAGCAATCTGTCACACCACATTAAAGAGCTTGAAAAACGCATAGTTTGTGTTTCGATATAAAACTTTGAGAATAAAGACAAAATTACTATAATAAAATCATGTCATATTGTGTGAAGTTAATGTGAAACACTCCGAAAAAAAGTCTGTGGCATCCAACCTGTCATTCTTAACATGAAAAACAGCAATAAAACGAAGGCTTATAGACGTTTTTGAAACTTGATCGATTTCATGAGACATTCAATTGTATTAAATTGTTCAGATTTTTTTTTCAATATGCATTCAAATATTTATTCATGTTTATATTGTGCTGCAAATATTAAAGAGTAAAATATAATTGATTCACATGCTGCTTGAACTAAGGCGAATGTAGTTGCCTCACTACAAATAAAAGAATGCAAAACACATTTATTGTTTGTATCTGATCTTAAAATGTACAGAAGGATGAGACTTAGTGTTATAATAAAAAAGCACAAAGCTTATTGAGACTTTTGTGTGGCTTGCGTCAAGTTGCGTGCAATGAATGTACTTGAAAACGTTAAATATTATTTCCAAGAATGTATGCCGTAATTAAAACAGCTTGTGAATAGTCACGTAACGTTATTTACGTCATAAAAATCAACATATTAACCGAGTTGGAACCCATATAATTTGGGGGGCCATACTTTTTTTTTTGCATATGGTCCCAGGACTTGCTACGCCACTGCCCACACTGTTTTCAAATGACTGATTTACTCATCTAACCTACATGCTATATTCAATAAATGTTTGCAGGAATTTCCCTCATTATAAACTCGAAAGCTGCGGGAATGAGTAAAACTATGCGATATACACACAAATTCAGGACCTGATTAAATATAACTCTATTATACAGAGATTTGTGAAATAAAATTCCATGACTTTTACTAAATTTTTCCAGGCCTGCAAATTGTTGTTTTAAAATTGTATAGCTTTACCAGGTTTTTCAGGACCGTACAAACCCTATAAAAGCAACTGATACACGCTTTAAATCACTAAAGATTGGTCCTCTCCCTCCTCTAATCACATGCCGGATATGTTACCTCGCTTTATTCCGGGACCTCTCAATTTACAAATTAAGCACTGGGCTACCTTGTTAAAAGCATTGCTCTTAACAAACCTGTGTGTTTTGTATCACTAGTGCAGTGTCCGTTCTTGGAGCATATAAGCCCTGCCCGCGTGAGGTGCACCGTTTCTGGCTCGCGCAGTTCTGTAGTTTATTAAAAGTTTATTAACTCTGAACGTGACGCGTATCCATATTGCACCAAAATGTGACACTGCACTCCCTTGGGTCCGCAGCAACACACCCGCCACGTGTGAAGTCGTTTGGATGAATGGTTCTCAATCTCGACATAATAAAAATGCAAGTAGACAGACAGATGCACAGAGATTCCTGCCTTTATTAGAGAGAAGAATATGTTCAGCCCCCTCCCTCCAAAGCTTTGAATATTCGGTGTTGATTACTTCCAAAGCTTCGAAGCTCAAAAAATGGTATTCGGACCAGCCCTAACAGCTGCAACATCTGTTGCAAGTTAACAGCGGTTCCAATGCCTGTACAGAACTGGCATGGGCAATATACTGTAGCTCCTAAACCAGGCTTGTTTGAGCATTCTGTCCTTTTATAGGGTCACACATCTAGTGACATCACATCCTGTTTTTAGTTTGTTTAGATATCATTGGTCCATGCTGCATTTATATTTTGGTCAAATTGCACCAGAGTTCATTAGATACAGACAGAGACCACCTTCTCAGAGCACCAAGTCCACTTTTTTGGTGTGCACCAAAGTTCGGATGGAAGAGTTCACAATTATTTAAATGAACCACACTAACAGAGCAATCACACTGGATTTAATTTAAATTTTATCAAACCTACTAAGTGTGAACATAGCCTTAAAGTGCAGTCACCACAGGATCCTTTAGCACCAGCCAGTGTTTATTTATCTGGACATATGTCAAGGTCTAGTAACAAAGCATGAAGTAGAGAACAATCATATCCTTGCAGTTTAACCTATTGCAGAAGGTAAAAACTTTAATTTGAAAATGTGATCGTCTGAAGTAACATCATGTTGATGAATATGAGCAAGAATGCCAAAAACAACTGAAACCGTAATGCACAATTTTCCTTCCAAGGGAATAAACCATATGGGGCGCAAAACAGTTTACACTGACTCTATGATTAGAATACGTAATCACACGTCATCTAGAGGTCCACTGTGTGCTCTTTGCTATTACCTATAAAAGAGTGCTAAAACTGAGCACTCGCTTGTTTGGAAAACATGCTTTTTTTACACAATCATGGGAAGAACATTTTCTGATATGAGGAATTAGCAAACACATCATCAGAGCAGAAAATGAAATATTTCACAATGAGAAGTTGCAACTGACATAAGAGCTCAATTTACTATGTAAACATATTGAAACATTCAGAAATCAAAACTTCCTTGTTCCTCCTCGGGTGTATTTATTGAAACTAAGCTGCAAATATGTCTCACTTCATGCCTTAAGTAATCATGCATACAGTAATGAATATGTAAGATGCTGATAAAGAATATACAAATGACTATATATTTAAAAGGCTGGAAACACCTTCTGGAAACACACTCGGGTTCTTCAAAGAGTCAGTGGTGAAAACCACTATTTATTAAATGTCCAAAGGCTTATTGATTGATATATCAAAAATAGTCACATCACATCTGATTTCTTGCCAAATCTCAAAAAATACGCCCTAAAGAACTGTCTGGATGTTTGGGGACCTTTGATGCCTGAAATCACAATGGAAGAGAGAGGGCGTATTGCCTGAAAAGCAGCTTCTCTTGTTATATCCTGAAATTGTGCAGCAATTGATGCCTGCCAAGTGCCAAGTAGCGCCAACAGACCTACATTTAACATAATATTTGGGAAAATGTAACATTTATATCATTGCATAACCACCTATTTGAAATTAAATTAACAGTTAATCCTTGCTCATCATTTTATGGTGGATAAATTAGCAGGGAGTAGCACTGGACCACTTTCAAAACCGGATGTAGCCTGGCACCAGATCCACAGGCAACATTTGCCCTTCCGCTTGACAGCAGAGAACAATTTCCTCAGATATACTGGACCACCAGCATTGAAAAATACTCATTCTGTGCTGCAGGGTGAAATGAGAATATCATTAATCCCGTTCCAAACCCGTATGATGTTCTTTCTTCTGTAGAAGGCAAAACCATGTTCCGAAAAATTTTCTCTTCCATACAACAAAAGAGAATGGGACATGCAGTTTACAAGCTCCAAAAAGGACAACAAACACCAAGAAAATAGTATTCAAGTTTTCTGAAGTCATGACATATTTGTGTGAGGAATAGACTGAATTCTAAGCTGTTGTTCACGGATAATTTTGTATTAATTTATTTGTCACTTACAGTGTAGTTGCAACAAGGGCCCTGTGATTTCCGTGATGCAGAAAATGCAGACGGGATCGCAGAATCCAGTCATAAAAATGTAATTTACTGTATAACGTGGAATGTCATTGAATTTGCCAAATTCTGGATGAATAAATCAAAAGTAGGTCAGAACACATACATAATTTTATTGAGAAAAACTATTGTTATACTATATCCACCTTATTCTTCAACATGGTAATAAGGGTGCGTTCATGCCATATCCAAATTACTGTGATTACAAGATAAAAAGCATTCACGTCCTCGTAGAACTCGTAACTACAACTTGTGAACTGGGAATTCTCTGAGAGCTACAACTTGTAACACCTGACCACCTCAGATTCATTAGGCACTATGTTTATGCATTGATAGTGCGATAGTTCCGAGTCAGAGTCCAAGGGTGTGAACAGCTCAGAGTATAACATCACGTATTGTCATTCATTAGCTGCTATATGGAAATAACCAGAAGAATGACAACATGCAGTAAACAGTAAAACTGTTTACACTACCAGTATTTAATATTTCATATTTAAGTTAATACATAAAATAATATGGTAAAACATACCAATGTTCAATATCAAGCAGTAAAGCAAGCTAGTTTGTACAGTTAAAAATAGCTGGACATGGATGAGACCATAAGCCAGACCCAAAAAATATACAATTGGCCCCATCCACAGAGAGTGAGACAAACAGAAACTAAAGGTCTTCACAGCAACCAGTCAAAATAAAGGCTTGGTTTAACTTGAAGAAACCATGACAGAAATATATAACTTAATGTAAAGATATTACTAGTCAGGTCAAGTCACCTTTATTTATATAGCGCTTTAAACAATAAAAAATGTAACAAAGCAACTGCACAATATCAAAATAGGAAAATATTGTGTCAATAATGTAAAATGACAAAATGTAACACTCAATTTTCAGTTGAAGGCATTTCATTATTGAATTTAGTGATGGCATTGTCCAGCTCAGTTCAGTTTAAATGGTATCTGTGCAATCAAGTTGATGATATTGCTGGAAATGAAGTGTCCCCAACTAAGCAAGACAGAGGCGACAAGGAACCAAAACTCGATCAGTGACAGAATGGAGAAAAAACCTTGGGAGAAACCAGGCTCAGTCGGGGGGCAAATTCCCCTCTGGCCAGATGAACCAGCAGTTTGTTCTTACCAGAGCATGTGAGCGAAGCGGAGCGGTGTGTCGCTCAGCTCAATATTCCGCTCTGTGTGTGTGCGCTCCGCTCAGTCGTTCACGGCCAAAGCAAACGCTCCGCTAATGATCCGCTCACGCTCACGCTCACCGGTAAACCAAATCCCGCTCAGATCATGCTCTCACATTAAATGTCTCCAGTAACGTTAGGCCTATTTATTTTTTCCTGTTTATAGTGAAATTATTGAATAAATGTCTCAATTAAATGGTTATGTTTCAGGGTGAAATTGTTCATTTAAATTAGGGATGTTCATTAACCGTTAACCGACTGATAATAATTTTGACCGATTAATACAATCAGTTAAACGGTTTAAAGTCACTTATTTATTTATTTTTAGTAATTTATTAAAATATTGTAAAAGGTTTGCTGCATGGTTAAAATAAGCTATACGCGTATAAAAAACACGTTTTTTAGAGAGAGCGAGAGAGAGAAAAAAACAAGTCGCCTATAAGTCGCATTTTATTATTTCATTCTGAACATTTTTTGTAAAATAAGACAAAAGAATAGAATGCAGCTTTCTGCCGTCTGCTTTAATTTCGCGCAGCACAATAATGAACAAACTCTGCATACTCTAAAAAAAAACTGGGTTAAAAACAACCCAATTTGGGCTGGGTAAATATGGGACAGAACACATTTGTGGTTAATTTTACACAGTAAATTGGGTTGTTTATTTAACCCATCATAAATGTTTGATTTAACTCAGCTAATGGGTTTATTCGTTTCTATTATAATATTAGCTTATTTTTTTATTTATGCATGAAGTAATATTTACAGATTAGCTTAAATCTAAACTTTTGTAAAATACTCCAGAACCACTGTTTTACGTGATAGCTTCCTTTATTTCTTATTTACATAATTGTTGATATCGTTTTTATGTAAGTTATATACACATTGCCTATTTAATCTCGTTTAAAAAACATTAGAAGTAAAGATTAAACATTAAACAGACGTAATTCACGAGTAAATCGACCACACTCTGTAATTCTGTTTCCACCGTAACGGCGCTGGCTCTTGAGCCCGAGCTGGAGTCGTGTTCGGCGGGAACTGCTCACGGATAAGACCGCTGCCCTGCGTTACACTCATGGATGAAATGTACTGCGAATACCTTCACAGTCTACCCAAAAACAAACTGTAAACAGCTCTGAGGACATATTTTAACATCCAAAGTATTTGTGTTCTGTAACTTTATAAATATAATCGTTTATTTTATGCAAAGCATCAGACTCTTCATGACGCAATAAGACCGACATGACGCAAGCGACGTTTGTTTAGTAATTCACACCACGCGCCTGTATGTTGCTCTGCATAAATTTGAATGATACACTGCACAGAAACAATTTTATAAATAAAATTAAATGTACACAAACTACCCAAACACTGAACAAATAACCCAAAAAAATGACCCAAAAGGCTCAACCCAGCATTTGGGTTAAAAAAATAATCCAGGACTTTTTTTAGAGTAGGCTGCTTGTTGCACAGTATTTCTTTCGTTTTCTTAAATTATTATTTAAGTGAAAATATATTTTTAGTATATGCCTATTTATTCATTATAATATATAGAGCCTAGCTTTATTAAGTTTTTCTCTGCTTGCAGAAGCACTACAGGTGCGTGATGTAATATGATATGATCGTGTGAATCCTCATGTTCTGTTGTCTGCTGTTTTTTGCGCATGTAAAATTAATTCCCCAAAAACAAATGTTAGTATTTTTAACGGGTCACGGACACTTATTCTTTCTAATTTAATTCAGTTCTAATTTCAAATATTCTTGTCGGTTAACGGTTAGGAAAAATAACCGAAATTAACATCCCTAATTTAAATATATACAATTCAAATTATTAATTTAAAAACGTGCCTTGTTTTTGAAGCCACTTGGAAAACTTTTGTAAAAAAGTTAAATAACTGAAAAAGCACACTTTTCCATTAAAACACCGCTTCATATTCAAAACACGCACACAAGATGAAATGCACCGAACAAAGAATTATTTTGTGATGTAAATAAAAGAAACACACTTTCTAAAATTAAAATAGACCAAAACTGCGGGGAAATGCGTTCTATAAAACGTCTGTCAATCTTCACAGGATTTTAGAATTTGGTTTTAGAAACATTAGCTTAGACAAACGATTGCTTAGCCTATTCCACAGATTCTGGAATTGGCAGCGAGCGGCGCTGAGCGTATTGAGCGAGCGGAGCGGAATTTCCAGAAAGACACTTTGGCTCTGAGGGAAATATGATCCTCGCTCCGCTCCGCTCACATGCTCTGATTTCCAACTGCAGCAAAATCAGATTGTAAGGGCTCAACTGGTTCAAGTGGTCTTTTCCTGATGGCTGTCTATGTGGCTACTATTACTACTACTAATAATAAAAATTAGGGTAAATGTACCTATTAAGCTCACGTACCCATTAACGCACACTTCCAATTTTTAGATCAGATTATAAAAATACAAATCATTTATTATCCTACTTGATGTCTTAACCAATTGATATGTTTGTTAATATACACCTCTTATAATTTCATGTCAATCAGATCATTGCACACTGAGATATGAATCTCCATGTGTTCACACTGTCTGGTGGCCATTTTGAAAGCTGACTAAAAAGTTTCACCAAAAGAGGAGCCCCTTAATTGTGCATTGTTTAGATGTGTATGCCTTTATTTTGGGTAAGTTTCATTACTTATTGTAAATTTAAGAGATTAATGTCCATACTTTTGCATTTTATAACCTGGAACTTGGAACTGGAACTTTGAAATAATTATATTAGATCCAAAAGATAGTTTTAGCAACATAGTGCAGATGTTACAGAACACAGTTAGCTGACTAGCTGTATAAGATTGTGTGCTACGCTAACATATTACTTCACAGGCATTACTGGCTTGTACTTTTACATACATAATATTATAAATTGACAGTTTATTGCTGGTCTGTCATTTTACAGTGCTGTGATATTTAAAGGTTATATATTATTTTAAGGTGAGCTTAAAGGGTACACTACTATGGAATTCACACAGCTTCAGTGTGACATCAATAAGAAAAAGTATAATTTCATAGATATTTTTTATAATAGTTGTTCATATTAAAATATGTACACTGTAAAATCCAATAGTTTGCCTTACTTAGATATAATTAGTTATCTTTACTTAGTTGTTATACTTACTAGGTTTTATTAAGTTACAGCTACTTTCAAGGAAAATAAAACAATTTACTTACTGGTTTGAGTGACACTTACTTAAATATTCAAGTAGCCACAAAGGAACAATGATATTAATAAACCAGTGAGAGGCAGCAGTGCACTAATTCTGCAACGAGAATAATCAGAGCGGCTTGTTATCGCAAGTTTTATTTTGATTTCCCGAGTCCGCTATTAGCTTATAGCCCGTTAGCAAAGCCAGCGCGGGTGCCGCTAACACAGCTAATACCCCTTTTCACACACACACACACACACACACACACACACACACACACACACACACACACACACACACACACACACACACACACACACACACACACACACACACACACACACACACACATTTAACATTGTTTCATTGTTACTTGCTTTAATGGCGGATTTGTGTCTACCTTTGTGTGCAGGTGAGGACACGTTCGAGCTGCATTCGGTGCAGCTGGAGCTGGAGGCCGTGGAGGGACGGATCCGCGAGCTGCTTGGGAAGCGGGCCCAGCTGAGGGAACGGAAAGCAACGCTGGAAACATCTCGGGCTGATGCTCACAAGTCCGGGGTAAGTACGCAACGCGCTGCTAATACTCCCAGCACCTCTACTCCGTGTGTTTCTCTGCACAGGCCCCATGCACCCAGGACGCGATCGTCACAGATGGCCTTCACTCCGGCGCCGGGAAACCACGGACCCTGGGTGCAGCAGCGGAAGACGCAATCCAGGCCCCGGTCGATGACTTCTCCCCTGCCGGTCTTCGACATCTCATCCCGGAACCGCTTCGCCCCTCTCTGCGAGACTGAACGTGACGCTGTGGTCATCGGAGACTCAATCGTCCGGCATGTCCGTGCTACGATAGCTGAAGGTAAAGTGCACACTCATTGTCTCCCTGGTGCTCGTGTTCTTGATGTTTCTGTGCAGATACCCGCAATCCTGAAGGATGACTAGAGCGTTGCAGCTGTTGTGATTCACACGGGGGCTAACGACACCAAGCTGCGGCAGACGGAGACACTAAAGAGGGACTTCAGGAGCCTGATCGAGACGGTACGCAGCACATCGCCCGCGGCGACGATCATCGTGTCAGGACCTCTTCCCACGTATCGTCGAGGACACGAAAGGTTCAGTAGACTGTTTGCTTTAAATGAATGGTTGTTGTCATGGTGTAAAGAGCAGAAAATTCTCTTTGTTAATAATTGGAATCTTTTCTGGGAGCGTCCTAGGCTATTTCGTGCTGATGGCCTGCACCCCAGCAGAGTCGGTGCGGAACTCCTGTCGGACAACATCACCAGAACGCTACGCTCTATCTGACTAGTAAGCCAATTCTCCAATAACAGCTATGATGACTTTTTTTCTACCCACTTAAATGATAAAGGTACTTGCAGTGTCCAATCTATACAGACTGTGTTCTTCCCCGAATAGTGAGATCAAAATATAAATTTAATGCAGGATCTAGAACAAATCTGATCGTGATTAAACCAGAAAAATGCAAAATAAATGAACAAAAACTATTTGTAAAACTTGGGCTCCTAAATATCCGGTCACTCACACCGAAAGCAGTTATTGTAAATGAAATAATCACAGATAATAGTTTTGATGTACTTTGTCTGACTGAAACCTGGCTTAAAACAAATGATTATTTTGGTCTAAATGAATCTACTCCACCAAGCTACTGTTATAAGCACGAGCCTCGTCAGACTGGTCGTGGCGGCGGTGTCGCAACAATATATAGTGATATTCTCAATGTTACTCAGAAAACAGGATACAGGTTTAACTCATTCAAAATACTTATGCTCAATGTTAAACTGTCAGATAAGCAAAATAAATCTGTCCTATCTCTTGCTCTGGCTACTGTGTATAGACCGCCAGGGCCATATACAGATTTTCTAAAAGAATTTGCAGATTTCCTCTCAGACCTATTGGTTAATGTTGATAAAGCACTAATTGTTGGAGATTTTAACATTCACGTTGATAATACAAATGATGCGTTATGACTTGCGTTTACTGACCTAATAAACTCTTTTGGTGTCAAGCAAAATGTCACTGGGCCGACACATCGCTTTAATCATATGCTAGATTTAATAATATCGCATGGAATTGATATTACTGATATAGATATCGTACCTCAAAGTATGATGTTACTGACCATTTCCTTGTATCGTGCATGCTGCATATTACTGATATTAACTATATGGCTCCGCGTTATCGTCCAGGCAGAATTATTGTTCCAGCCACTAAAGACAGATTCACCAATAACCTGCCGGATTTATCTCAACTGCTCTGTGTACCCATAAATACAGATGAACTAGTCACAATTACTAGCAACATGGGAACTATCTTCTCTAATACGTTAGAAACTGTTGCCCCCATCAAATGAAAAAAGGTTAGAGAAAAAAGTACTGCGCCATGGTACAGCAGTTATACCCATTCTCTCAAGAAAGAAACTCGTATTGTTGAGCGCAAATGGAGAAAAACTAACTTGGAAGTCTTTAGAATTGCGTGGAAAAACAGTATGTTCAGCTATAGACAGGCTCTAAAAACTGCAAGAACCGAGTATATCCGCAAACTCACAGATAATCACCAAAACAATCCAAGGTTTTTATTAAGCACAGTGGCTAGATTAACAAATAAACAGATGTCACCCGATCTAAATATTCCCTCACAGTTTAATAGTAATGACTTTATGAATTTCTTTACTGATAAAATAGATAATATCAGAAATACAATAACAAATGTAGATTCTACAGCGTCTAGTACTTCAGCTTCATTCATCACACCCAAAGAAAAACTGCAGTACTTTACAACTATAGGACAGGATGAGCTAAATAAACTTATCACTGCATCTAAACCAACAACATGTTTATTAGATCCTGTACCCACTAAACTATTGAAAGAGTTGTTACCTGTAGCAGAAGAACCGCTTCTCAATATTATTAACTCCTCGTTATCTTTAGGTCACGTCCCAAAACCATTTAAGCTGGCAGTTATTAAGCCTCTTATTAAGAAACCAAAATTAGATCCTTGTGAACTGGCAAATTACAGGCCCATCTCAAATCTTACGTTTATGTCGAAAATATTAGAAAAAGTAGTGTCTGCTCAATTGTGCTCCTTTTTGCTCAAAAATGATATCTATGAAGAATTTCAGTCAGGTTTCATGCCCTGCCATAGCACAGAAACTGCACTTGTTAAAATTACAAATGACTTACTTCTTGCGTCAGACAAAGGCTGCATCTCGTTGCTAGTTTTACTTGATCTTAGTGCTGCGTTCGACACTATAGATCATGACATACTGATAGATCGATTACAAAACTATACAGGTATTCAAGGGCAGGCTCTAAGATGGTTTAGATCCTACCTCTCCGATCGCTACCACTTTATTTATTTAAACGGGGAGTCATCTCAATTATCACCAGTAAAGTATGGAGTACCACAAGGATCTGTCCTAGGTCCTCTGTTATTTTAATTATATATGTTGCCCCTTGGTAATATTATTAGAAAATACGGGATTAGTTTCCATTGTTATGCTGATGACACTCAACTATATATCTCAACAAAACCAGACGAAACCTCTAAACTATCTAAGCTAACGGAGTGTGTTAAAAATATAAAAGATTGGATGACCAGTAATTTTCTCCTATTAAATTCAGATAAGACAGAGATATTACTTATTGGACCTAAAAACAGTACACAGAATCTCTTGGATTACAATTTGCAACTAGACGGATGTAATGTTACTTCCTCTACAGTTAAAAATCTGGGTGTTATATTAGACAGCAACCTATCTTTTGAAAATCATATTTCCAATGTTACAAAAACAGCATTCTTCCATCTTAGAAACATTGCCAAGCTACGGAAACATGTTAAGTGTTTCTGATGCTGAAAAGCTAGTTCATGCATTCATGACCTATAGACTGGATTATTGTAATGCACTGCTAGGTGGTTGTCCTGCATCTTCAATAAACAAGCTACAGATAGTACAAAATGCTGCGGCTAGAGTCCTTACCAGGTCAAGAAAATATGATCATATTACTCCAATTTTACAGTCTCTGCACTGGCTACCTATTAAGTTTCGTATCAGTTACAAAATATTATTACTTGCCTATAAGGCCCTAAATGATTTAGCTCCTGCATACCTAACTAATCTTCTATCACGCTACAATCCAACCCGTTCCCTAAGGTCGCAAAACTCTGGACTCTTGGTAGTACCTAGGATAGCAAAGTCCACTAAAGGAGGTAGAACTTTTTCATATCTGGCTCCTAAACTCTGGAATAGCCTTCCTGATAACGTTCGGGGTTCAGACACACTCTCTCTGTTTAAATCTAGATTAAAGACTCATCTCTTTAGCCAAGCATTCATATAATGCATCTCACAATCTTGTACTGCCAGTCTATCTGAACAAATGCACATTATTATGCTTTAGCTTGGGTTATACTGATAATTTCATCCAGGGTTATTCCTGGATGGAACAACTGCTATGCTAATTGTCTTATTGTTTCTATGTTTCTGCCAATTACACAAGCTTCAGTCTGGATCCAACCCTTAAACGATCTGAGATGACCGAACACCTGAGAAGAGACGATGACAACCCCTCGGAGGACCTCAGAGGAAGCCAACCATCAGCAATTATACTGACTTAATCAAAGTCTGCCATAAATGGAGGATCAGCACCTAGAGACAACCTCTACAGCCCTGAACGTCAGCGGAGTCTAGGACACATAGACGAGCCCCAGAGACAGATCTCCAGTGAGGAACTCGTCACCTAGACAGCCATCGGGGAAAGACCCCTGGGACCAGTGGACCACTTACACTCTGACTTTGCTGCAGTTGGAACAAACTACTGGTTCGTCTGGCCGGAGGGGAACTGGCCCCCCGACTGAGCCTGGTTTCTCCCAAGGTTTTTTCTCCATTCTGTCACCGATGGAGTTTTCGTTCCTTGCCGCTGTTGCCTCTGGCTTGCTTAGTTGTGGAATCTTCATTTCCAGCAATATCATCGACTTGATTGCACAGATATTATTTAAACTGAACTGAGCTGGACAATGCCATCACTAAATTCAATAATGAAATGCATTCAGCTGAAAATTGAGTGTTAAATCCTGTAATTTTACATTATTGACACAATTTGCCTATTTTGATACTGTGCAGTGCTTTGTTACAATTTGTATTGTTAAAAGCGCTATATAAATAAAGGTGACTTGACTTGACTAATATGTTGCGAATGTGCAACATAACAACAGAAGAAGAAGAAAATAAAAAGTCTTAATAGACTTTTCACCCATTTCCTCCACGTCTGCAGTTATCTTTCACAAGTTGCATTCACTCCTTTCCCAAAGTCATCTTGAATGTTGAATTCTCAATACAACTGAAATATCTGAGAGAACATCACATAAGCTAACTTCATAAACTGATGTTGATTTTCCTAAAAAAAATAATACCATTATAGTGATCAGCGTTCCCTTTGATTGGGCACTTGGGACTTTGTTTATATTTTTTAAATGTTCTTTAATGCAGCTGTCACGATCGAAGCTCCCGTACCACCCCCTCTGCACCACCAGAGGGAGCCATCCCTGGAATACTAGCTCACATTCGGACTCAGTTTCCCATCATCCCTCATACCTGGGCCTGATTGTCTCGCCACACCTGCACCTCATTCCCACTCACACATATAAGCAGCACACTTCCATACACTCACTGCAAAGTCTTGATTTGCCCCGGCTGTCACTTCTGAGCGTTACTACCCGTGTTTGTGTTTCCTGTTATTACCTCTGCCTTGTTCCTCGACTCTGTGATCCTTCTCTGGTTGCCCCGACTCGGACTGTTTCCCTGGACTCTGATATTCGCCGCCTGCCCGATCCTTCTCTGGTTGCCCCGACTCGGACTGTTTCCCTGGACTCTGATATTCGCCGCCTGCCCTGATTACTCTGCCTGTTTACTGACCACGTCTCTGCTCTGTCTACGCTGTTGCTATTGCTGGTGATTGACCCTGTTCTGTTCGACCATTCTAATAAATATTAAGCTGCAAATGGATCCCGCTCCGTCTGATGCTTTGTTACAGAAGACTTCGCCAAACAGCGATCCAGCAGCATTGAAGCAGTTGACTACTGAACTCACAGCTCAAGCCTCGCAACTCGCTTTGTATCAACATCAGCTGCAGCGACTCACTGCGTTCACCGAGGAGCTTGTTACCGCTTTACAAGGCGTGCGCATAACCCAACCCCTAGCCGCTGCCAATCCGCCACCTGCTCCAGCTAACCCTCCAGTCATGCAAACTCCTCCCGTCAGCCCACGACTCGCCTTTCCCGAGAAATTTGACGGTAACCCCACTAAGTGCAAACGTCAACCAACAACCGTCACTTTATCCCACTGAATCCAGTCGCACCGCCTTCGTGTGCTCGTTACTCACCGGTAAAGCTCTGGACTGGGCTACAGCAGTATGGAGGACCGATGGTTCCGCCTTCCCTACCTTCGACTCATTTCTCCATCACTTCAAAGAGGTATTTGAACATCCAGCTGAGGGAAAAGGCGCGGGTGAGCAACTTTTAACACTCTCACAGGGCAGAAGAACTGCGGCTGATTATGCGTTGTCATTCCGCACCCTGGCGGCACAAACTACGTGGGTGGAGGATACCTTGAAACTGCTGTTTCGGAAAGGATTGAAGGCCGAACTACAATCCGAGCTGGCGTGTCGAGACAAAGGGAGAACCCTGAGCCAATTCATTGAACTTACTATCCACATAGATAATCTGATTCGCTCTCGACGCACGACACGATCTGCACCTCGCTCACCACCCAGAGCTCAAGATGCCGTTGAACCAATGCAATTAGGATTCACTCCCCTCACTCCCCAGGAGAGGGAGCGCCGCATGCAAAACCAACTCTGTCTGTACTGCGGCCAGGCGGGCCATATGAGGAACACTTGTCCCGTTCGACCATCATCGGACCGGTGCCCGGTGAGTGATATTACCCGTCGATCAGTTCAGCTTCTAGCATTACACTGCCCGTCGAATTAACTTCTCAGAACCAAGCAGTTCAGACAACGGCGCTTCTAGACTCCGGAGCAGCTGGTAATTTCATAGACAGTGAGTTTGTCGGGCAGCTTCACTTGGAACTAAATCCCTGTAATTCCTCCTTGGCAGTGGAGGCGCTAGATGGCCGTCCCCTGTGTAAGGGAAAGATTCTCCGTCTCACTGAGCCAGTCACCCTACGCATCGGAATCATTCACTCAGAGAGGATTCAATTCTACGTTATACGATCACCTACCCATCCGCTGATTCTTGGTCTTCCCTGGCTTCGAACACACGACCCACAGATATCCTGGAGAGAGGGGCAGATTACTGAGTGGGGACCAGCATGTCAAGAACGTTGTCTATCCAAAATCACCGAAAACCTAACACAACCACGACTTCCACCGTTGACACTATCAACTTACCCCCCGAGTACGCAGATCTCACAGAGGTCTTCAGCAAGAGAAAAGCCTCGCAACTTCCCGCTCACCGCTCAGTCGATTGCGCAATCGATCTTCTGTCTGGCACCACTCCACCCAAGGGGAGGATCTTCCCGCTGTCACAACCAGAATCAGAGTCCATGAAGACATACATAAAGGAGGAATTAGCCAAGGGGTTCATCAGACCGTCCACCTCTGCTGCATCAGCTGGATTTTTCTTCGTGAAGAAGAAAGATGGAGGCCTGAGACCATGCATCGACTATCGAAGTTTGAATGAGAATACCGTGAAATTCCGCTACCCATTACCACTCGTTCCGGCGGCCCTCGAACAACTGCGGCAGGCAAAATACTACACCAAGCTCGATTTACGTAACGCCTACAACCTGATTAGCATCCGTGAGGGAGACGAGTGGAAAACAGCCTTCTCTACCACTAGTGGGCACTACGAGTATTTGGTTATGCCCTTCGGGCTCGCTAACAGTCAGTCAGTCTTTCAGGCGTTTATGAATGACATCTTCCGCGACATGTTGGACAGATGGGTAATCGTGTACATCGACGACATCCTGATTTACTCCGACACTCCAGAGGAACACGTTCGACACGTCCGATCAGTCCTCAAGCGGTTGCTACAACACCAACTCTATGTGAAAGCCGAGAAATGTGAGTTCCACCGGACCAACACCTCCTTCCTCGGTTACGTGATTAGTCAAGACGGGGTAACCATGGATGATAAGAAGGTCCAGGCAGTGCTTGACTGGCCACAGCCCCAAACGGTAAAGGAATTACAACGCTTCCTGGGGTTTGCCAACTTCTACCGCCGTTTCATCCGAAACTTCAGCTCCATCGCCTCTCCGCTAACCGCCATGACCAAACGCAACACTTCTCGCCTAGTGTGGTCCTCCGAGGCGCTCCGATCGTTCCAGGAACTAAAGGCTCGCTTTACCTCTGCACCCATTCTTCGACACCCCGACCCAGAGCGCCAATTCACCGTCGAGGTCGACGCTTCCAATACAGGGGTGGGAGCCGTATTATCCCAACGCCAGGGTGAGCCCGCCAAACTATACCCTTGTGCCTTCTTCTCCCGCAAACTCTCAGCTGCTGAACGAAATTACGATGTAGGCAATCGCGAGCTCCTAGCCATAAAGCTAGCATTGGAGGAGTGGCGGCATTGGCTGGAGGGTACCACACATCCTTTCATCGTTCTCACGGATCACAAAAATCTGGAATACCTACGCTCAGCCAAACGCTTGAACCCCAGGCAAGCCAGATGGGCGCTATTCTTCACTCGCTTTCACTTCACCGTAACTTACCGACCTGGCACTAAGAATACCAAAGCCGATGCTCTCTCCCGTCAAGCCGAGGGTATAGAACACCCCAGTCCCTGCGAGAACATTCTTCCCGAGAAGATCCTGCTAGCTCCCGTTCAGTGGGATATAATGACCGAGATTGCCCACGCTAATCGTCAGACTCAGCCTCCCCAAAATGCCCCGCCGATCTAGTCTTCGTCCCGGAACCCTTCCGTCAGTCACTGCTCCTTCAGGTCCACGCAAGCCCCAGTTCAGGCCACCCTGGAGTCACTGCCACAGAGCATCTCCTGCGGAATCGCTTCTGGTGGCCAACGCTTCTAACAGACACGTCCCACTTCGTCCGCAATTGCAGCACTTGCAGCACCACCAAATCACTCAGACAACTTCCAGCCGGTCTGCTACAACCCTTACCCACACCCAGACGCCCCTGGTCACATGTCGCCATCGACTTCATCACGGATCTACCCAACTCCCTAGGTAACACAACCATTCTCACCATCGTTGACCGATTCTCCAAAGCCTGCCGCCTCATACCATTGCCTAAACTGCCTTCTGCTCTAGAGACTGCCGAATTACTGTGCAACCACATGGTTTCGCAGGTTTCACCAAGTCAAATTTAAGACTTTTTAAGACCATTAAGAATGAAATTTAAGATCTATATCACGACATCAAAAACACACACACACACAAAAAAAAAAGGAAAATGCAGAATCACAAAATTACTGGCAAAGTAAATTTATTCAAATTGAACAGTACTGAAGACAGGTTAGATGCATTGTTGAACTACAGAAAAAGTAAAAAAATAAACATCTTGGAGTGAGTCTGCAGATGTGTGTGTGCTACATTAATCTCAGCTCTTCTCCCTTGGCCAGAATCTCCTCCTCAATGTTCTTGAGCTCAGATGATTTCTCCTTGCTGGCCCTCCTCAAAGCATTTGACTTAGTTATTAGCTGAGCCATCTTACTGCCAGCCTTGCCCTCAGCATCCTCTGCAAATTTGTCTGCATCTCTGGAAAGACTTTCAGAAACGGTTTGTATAGTGTTCCTCCTTTTTTTTAGTTCCTCTAAGTAATCCTCTGCCGCCTTTCTCTTTTGGCCCTGTGCAAGGGATTCTTTCTTCTTTCTCTCTGTCTCAAGGTAGAGACGGTACCTGGTTCTGGCTGATGCCACTGAACTCAAGAGTTCTTTTGTCAGGGGAACTTTGGTAACACCCCCGTGTCGAGTGACATAGTCACATACCAGCCTCTGTGCTACTAAAGTGTCCTCTTGCATGTTGCAGATTTCTATTTCTTTATTAACAGAAAAGCCTCTTTCAACAGTGGCCTGTCCAAGAGACAAAATCAGAAGATTCTGGCAAAAAGCAAAAAGCTCTGGGTAGCTACTAAGGAAACTGCTCAAGAATACATCAAGCCTCTTTTGCATCGGTGGGAAGGAGAGAAACTCCTCACTTCTGCACGCAACAGACAGGAAGGCTTCAAATTGTTGGAGTGACATCCCCTAAGACAAAACAAGAAAAGACAAAAATAGTGAAAACTTTTTTTTATAAATCATTACAATATATATAAAAAAATCTGTAACTGTTATAATGAGCAGAAATCACAACTGTATCTACATTTGTTGATAACGGTGGATAATGCCTATTTCAATACCAAGTCAGCTACTGCACACAGAAAAGGTGCTTAACCATAAATATGACAAAAGTAACAGATCTGCACTCAAAAATATGATCCGAATAACAAAACAAGAACAAAAAAGTGCACACGACAACACATAAGTGTACTGAAAAGGAAAAACTTGTAGAAGCAATGCTATTAGATGTGTGAAATTAAACATCTTTAAAAAGGTAAAGAAAAAAAAGGTCTGGCCATAACACAGATTGTGTTAACAGCACTATTAAAATATTCAAAATAATTATCTGTGCTGACCTCTTACTTTTGTTAAAGCCTCTTCTACAACTATTCCTACCAGCAGAAACACCTCCTGTCAGTTGCTTGTCTTGCAGAAATGTCTGAACAAGACATTTCATCTGCCTCTTGCACTTGTCTGGGTCTCTGAACATGACAGAGGGGTCCAGACACGCCATCTGCCTAACTGTTGCATATTTGAGAGGGCTCTTCTCCTGCATTTTCCTGACGATGTTTGAAAGTCCCTGCATGCAGTCTCTTTTAAACTCAAGGACTCCGAGCTCAACAATTTTCCTGCTCTGGACGTGGGAATTAAGCAGTCATAATTTGTACAATAAAATTATATTTGCTGCTGCTGAACAAAATGTATAAAAAGATCTTTCTAAATTACCACACTACCTTGAGGACTGACTCAGCACCCAAGCCGATGTCAATATCCTTTGGTGGGAGCCAGTTCTTCTTGTCAGCTACATCCAGTTTGGTTAGCTGCAGTGTGGTGATGTCCGGAGGACCTCCCTCTTAATGAAGCGTCTCAGGAGACTCTGCCAAAAAATAATCTCAGAAGTAAATGGAAGTATCTGGTGCCCACATTTCTGAAAAATATAAAGCCATATATATCATAACAAAATTCCATTAATGAAAGTTCAAGAAATTACTTATTCTTCATTAACAAAGTGTATACATCAATTAAGCCTAATCAGTAGTGGCAATAGTTCTGTGCTGATAATGTACAGAGCTATCCATATAAATCTGTACCTTGATCAGCTCAGCCAGGTCATTGCTGAGGAAAGGCATCACTGGTTCATCTGTTTGATACTTCTTCAAAAAGGGGCTGAAAAGCCTGGCAACAGTCAAGGAGAAGTGTAATTTGGCCACGATGAGTGTGTCTTTCATGGCATCCTCCACTGTATCAAAAGATGCTGTCCCAGGGTTTGGGAGTTGTTTTCTTCTCACCGCATCCATATACTGAGTAAGTGATGGCCAAACTTCAAGAGCCCTCTCTATCACAGGCTGGTTTTCAAGCCAACGATGACCACAGAAAGATAAAGGGAAGACGGTGGATTTGGTCACAGCAGTGTAGTCTTCTCTCCTTGCTGGCACATTATGGAATAATGTGTGCATGGCTCTCAGCAATTTTTCCACTTGCCATATGGAAAAGCCACTTTTGACTGCATTATGTAACGTGTGGAGTCCACAGCTCCCCACAGCAACAAGTTGAGAACCTCCATACCTTTCTGCGTGTTTCTTGTTGAAGAGTTCAAAACATTTAAAATTCACATTGGGCCCATCCATTGAAATGGACACCAGTCTCCTTAGGTCAAGGGGGTTCACACACTCCTGAGGAAAAAACAAATAAACTTATAATTTCAATTCATATTCATTTAGACATATTCTGATATTTCTGGTGTTATTTAAAATTAACCAAGAAATTAGTAAGCATGCATTATACTGTGAATGCTGCCACCCTTCCTTTTCTATTAATTGTGTATATTCAATGTCCATACTTTTTTACTATGCCCATTGAACCACGTATATAAGCCTATTTAATGTTCAACACAATTTTCCTAATACTCAACTAACCGGCCCTTGGCAGATAGGTATTTTCCTTTCAGCCATGATCTTCAAGGTTTCTTCCTTCAACTGTTATTGATGTTGAAAAATTAAGATTAATTAAATACAATTGAATTATTTCTTGCAAAATAGCCATCTAACGTTAGCACAGTTATAGTTAAGGAAGGTAGACACCATACTGTTCAACAGGTAGTATATATAGGAAAAATGGATAATCCACTTAATACAAAAGAAAGGTAAGCCTAATCACTCCTCTGCTAATGAAGAAAAAAAAAAACTATACACGTGACAGTAATTATTTTTTATAATAAAACATTTACTTACTTTTACATGCTTCATTAAATCCTCGGCTGTAGCATGCCCCATGTACTGGGATCCCAGGTATCTTGACTGTACCTGCCCGCCTTCCCAAAAACGTACGTGAAGGTCCAGCTGTTTCTTTTTGGAGGTGCGATTCAGACTTTCGTCAAACATCAGCACGAACGGTCCCGTCACTTTCAAAATTAGGTCTCTCTTGATAAAATCCGCTAGTCCAAAGCGCACAATGTAGGCAGTTTTATCTTTCCCGCACCTGAATGATTTAGCGATTTCAGAGTCTGGAAACATCGTCTGAAACAATTCACCGATTTCCTCATTCGCATTATAGGACTGGTGTCTAGTCACGGTGTGGAAGACCCAGAGCACCTCCGCTCTTAGTGTTGGCTCTGATCCAAAAGCGACACGGAGGTCGCTCACGGGGGTTGCGGAGCTGCAGTGTTGTTCTCGCCTAGGCAGTGTGGAGCCACCAGATACTTGGCAGAACTGGCTGATAGCTGTCGTTTGCTGGAGACCCTTCACAACAGTTAGATGTTTCTCACTTTTTGCATGAGACTCCAGCGCCCGTACACCTAACGTTCCTAGTTTAATCGCTTTCTTGCATACTAAGCAGTAGGCTTCAAATACGTTGTTAGCAACTTGCCTTAACCAAGCCCTTAATTCAGTTTTTTCAAGCCAAGTATCGCTAAACTTGCACTTCCCCATAGCTGAAAAGTAAAATCTGTTTTAAATCTGTGGTACAATCCGAGAGAAACTCGCGCCAATAAGAGATAGCTGATTGGCTGTTGCATGTTGGTCTCATTTGTAGTCGTAATACAGCGAATTATAATTGGACTAGCGAAAGAAAGAACTACAACACCACGGAAACAAACAACAACAAAAAAAAAAACATTCTAAAGTGCGCTACATGGAAATCGGAAAATTAAGACCTGTTTAAAATTATTTAAGACCTAGAACAGCGAATTTAAGACTTTTTAAGGCCTAAAATTTAGATTTTTCAATTTTAGACTTTTTAAGACCCCGCGGAAACCCTGAACCAGGTGTTTCGCTATTACGGCCTGCCCGACGACATCGTCTCCGATCGAGGTCCTCAATTCACCTCAAGGGTATGGTCAGCTTTCTTCAAGAGTCTTAATGTCAATATCAGTCTCACTTCAGGTTACCACCCACAATCCAACGGTCAGACCGAGCGTCTTAACCAGGAGGTCATCCGCTTCCTTCGCTCCTACTGCCAACAACAACAGACAGAGTGGAGTAAATATTTGATGTGGGCAGAGTACGCGCAAAACTCCCTGACCAAACCAGCCACAGGCATGACCCCCTTCAAATGTATCCTCGGATTCCAGCCACCGATGTTCCCCTGGTCCGGAGAACCCACCGAGCTGCCCTCGGTTACGGAATGGCTGCAACGCAGTGAGGCGGTCTGGGACCGAGCTCACACCCATCTGCTACGAGCAGTCAGGCGCCAGGAATTCCAGGCCAACCGACACCGACGATCAGGTCCCGTCTACCAGCCGGGGCAGTGGGTCTGGCTCTCGACCCGGGATCTTCGCCTCCGACTACCATGCAAGAAACTCAGTCCCAGGTATGTTGGGCCCTTCAAAATTTCCAGACAAATCACCCCTGTATCATTTTGGTTAGAACTGCCCTCTAATTACCGCATTTCTCCCACGTTCCATGTTTCCCTGCTGAAACCCGCTGGTGGTCCGAGAGGGGCGTCGGAGGAGGGATCTGAGCCGCAGACTCCCCCGCCCATCCTGGTCGACGGCGAGGAGGTGTATCGAGTGCATGAACTGCTAGACTCCAGACGCCGGGGCGGTGCGCTACAGTATCTGGTCGATTGGGAGGGGTTCGGCCCATATGAGCGATCCTGGGTTAACTCAGGCGATATCCTGGACCCCACTCTCACAGAGGAGTTCCACCGATTGCACCCGGAGAAGCCGGCCCCTCGACCTTGCGGAAGACCCCGGCGTCGTCTGCCTCCTCGCGTCAGGAGCCGCTCGCAGGGGGAGGGGGCTCTGTCACGATCGAAGCTCCCGTACCACCCCCTCTGCACCACCAGAGGGAGCCATCCCCGGAATACTAGCTCACATTCGGACTCAGTTTCCCATCATCCCTCATACCTGGGCCTGATTGTCTCGCCACACCTGCACCTCATTCCCACTCACACATATAAGCAGCACACTTCCACACACTCACTGCAAAGTCTTGATTTGCCCCGGCTGTCACTTCTGAGCGTTACTACCCGTGTTTGTGTTTCCTGTTATTACCTCTGCCTTGTTCCTCGACTCTGTGATCCTTCTCTGGTTGCACCGCCTCAGACTGTTTCCCTGGACTCTGATATTCGCCGCCTGCCCTGATTACTCTGCCTGTTTACTGACCACGTCTCTGCTCTGTCTATGCTGTTGCTATTGCTGGTGATTGACCCTGTTCTGTTCGACCATTCTAATAAATATTAAGCTGCAAATGGATCCCGCTCCGTCTGATGCTTTGTTACAGCAGCAATGCAACATGAAATCAGAGTTGTTTGATTTCAAGGGAAGAAATGTAATAACTAGGTTGCTTTTAGAAGGTTGCTTCTAATTAAATTATTAGTGTATTTTGTGTATGTTTATTAATGATATTTTACAATTTCAGTGTTTTTTCATAAACACCTTGAGAAGCTTTTTATTGGGTTGATATAATATTTTAATAATTGTGGAAATATGCTCAAGTCACACACAGACTTCAACATTCAGCACGCAAATCACAACAATGGTATCAATTCAATTTCATTTATTTTTATTAATTGTAAAAAAATAATAATAATTTGCTATTTTTTGTGCTAAAACTGACAAAGGACAGCAAATTAAATTGGCAAATAAAAACAACAACTGTAAAACAAAGCAATTGCACAATTTATTCTGCTACAGTGCACTTTGGGAGTAGGCTTGCCGCGATAGATGGTGATGACGGTTATGCCGGTGTTAAGCCGCAACACCATTACGTTACTTGCCCACTGCGGCACCGTCCTTCACCGTCGTTTAGATTTTTTTATAGTAATAAAAATAATTTCGTTCAGTTAGAGGACACTACAATTAAAACTGAACGCGGCTGCTCAATGCAGTACATCGAACGAACGAGAGCCGTGCATCACAGCAGTCTAGGTTTGCATTGCCGCAGCTGTCCCGACCAGATTTCACGGTGGGATTAATTTCCAGAATACAACGCGGTAACTGTCTGTAACTCTGGTGCAATTTGAAAGGGAGCGGGCAGTCTAACAATATCCCGTTCCCGACGTCCTTTCAGAACAGCATATCTGCCCTGTATTCTTATCGAGCGCCGGTACAGCCTGAACTCGGACCGTTATGCACGCATGAACCAGTGCTTCGTTTTATTTGCGGGGTCTGAGCACAGCATGTGCAACGATGCTCAGAGCAGGCTAGCAGATATAATATACTGCTCTCAGACAGAACAGACAGGTTGTGATGAGTGGCAGAGCTTTCCTTTTTTTGTATTATGCTTATCCTATTATTTTAAATGACAGACTGTGTCGAATTTATTTATTTTTCTCTACTGCACTTTTCACTGTGTTAACAGCAAGATGTTAAATTAATTTAGTATTTTGACAAGACTAATAAAATAGCTATTAGGCTAAACCTACATTTTTTCCTATGTGTTGTAGGCTGAATGTTAGCCTAAACGAATTGTATCCTGACAAAACGAATAAAAATAAGGATTACAATTTTTATATAACTTTTTCTCTCTCTCTCTGTGACACTTTATTCCGTGTTGGCAGCAAAATGTTATTGACATTTTTCTGTCAATAAATTCAAGACTCTTGACAAGACGAATAAAATAAATACAATTTTGTGCAGACTACACTTTTATTTGTTAGCCTATCTGTCTTTCTTTCATCAGAAATGTGAACAAACAGTGAATATATCGCGGAAGCGGGTGAGTGCAGAATAAAACCTAAAACAGTCCCGCGCAGACCTCTACATCACAGATCAGATTTTATTTATCACGTAAAGAGAGATGACTGACAAGAAGAGTGAGGTGACACAGACAAGACGATAGCGGAAGAGTTTCAAAACGAAATGTAAAAGCGTCTGTTTAAAGCCTGTTGACTTCAGAGTCTGACATTAATCTTAGTTAAGGGTGCCAACACTTTTGTGTGCGGATCTACTTTACAAATGAGAAACTCACTGAGATCTACCAAGTGAAAAGTAAATAAATGATAAAATACATATTAAATAAAATAAATAATTAAAAAGGCTTTTTGGGATGTATCTTTTTTGTATTAATTTAATAATAATAAATAAAATATTTGTTTAATATTATTCACTATTCACGACGCCATCAGTAGCCCGTATGCACATAAACCCCACTGATCCTCACAAACTTCTCCAACACACGTGAACATCCGTTATAAAACAACTACTTGAATATACTGAGCTGTATTCAAGCAGAAATATGAGTGAACCGAGAGCGCACATACACGGTTCGTTTGCGCATCATTTATAACGGACATAACGCACGCCTAATGCACAATCCTGTATGTCACTGTAATCATCTTTACCTTGATTCCAATAGTCGTCCATCAAAACTTAGGCTACTAGTGTGACACTGGCTTCTTTTGTCCAGCTGAGAGCTGTAGTTTGCGTATCATGCTCATACAGCTGTTTTGAGCCACCGTTCAGTCTGTATTACACACGATGATAAATATGTGCTGCTCCGAAACACAGAATACGTAGAGAGGTGGTACTGTTATTTATTTATTTATAAGCTATATATTTTTTTACATTACTTAACATGCGAGTCATAATACTAGTGAATAAATTAAATTGTAGTTGTATCTCTCGCCCCCCTGGTTGAGAAACACTGACCTAAAGCACGATCTCCCAGCATTGCTTTCGTGATCGATCTATTGGGCATCCCTGATCTATGTGATAATGTTTTTTAAAAAAAACCATTTGTTTCTCATTTATTTGGTTCCACAGTATTTGCTAATTTTTATTTTATTTAAACACTGCTTGATCAAAGTAAAACGCGCACAGCGCTTACAGGGTATTTAAAGCCTAAGGAAAAGAGGGAAAACTCAAACGACCCCCCCACCCCATGGTGATACCGTTATACCCGGTGTGACATCAGGTCGATTAACCGGTGGGAAAATTTCCTCACCATCACAACCCTATTTGGGAGTCAGTGAGTAGCTATACTAAATCATGAGTAAACCTAAAGTAAAGGATCAAGTACCCCCTACAGTTCATTTTTAGTTACTAGAACTCCCGTGTAAGTAAACTATACTAACTAAGCATTTGTCAGTACTTACTATTCCTATTTCACTTTACTTAGTTGTTTTAATGCAATCGGTTAGCAAGCTTTTTTTAAGTAAGCCCAACTAATTAGATTTTACTGTGTATAAACTTAATACATGACCTAGACTATTTATTTAGTAAAATCCTGTAATTTTAATAAATATTACAGGAAATGTATGCAAAATTGTTGCTACTACAATTAAGCTCAGTGTGCTCTCTTTAAGCTCTTCCACATTGAACTTCTATGTAAATACTTCATAAACAGACTTTAAATATTAATTGATGGTTGTCACTTTAAGTTAAGTTAATCGATTTTCTATGGATTCTGTCAACTCAAATCTGCAAACTGGCTCTGATTTTTGCCAACTAGCATCAACTTCTACAGACTGTAAATCTGTGGAAAATCAGGGCAAAAATCATGTAGTGTATTCCAGCCTTGTCTATCCTCATGAATTAAATATTTTATTGGTTTGTTTTATTAGATTTATGTTACTTAGCTGAACGTGGAGTAGTATAGGCTAGATGTCACAATGTGCTTGGATGACACCTCATTATGAATATATAACTGAACGACTTGAATGCCTTGTTGCTTGATTTTAGTTTTCTGTTTTTTTGTGATTGACTTGATGTATATCTTAATTTAAATGCTTTTGTCATTTAAAATATAAGTAATTTTTTTTGTGTGAGAGATTAATATTTTATTTTAACATTTTAACTTTTTGTACTGAAACCAATGTCTTGCGCACTAAACAGGTCTCAATTTAGATTTTGGTGAGCTTAATAGGTACGTTTAACCTATTATTAAACAATTTTTTTAAGGAATATTTACCAGAATTTATTTACCAGTAAAATTTAAATTCACAACACAATATTTTTGGGAAAAAAGCAGAAAAAATTAAACGTATTTTACAGGGCCTTAAAAAATATTTCAATTCATTAGACATTAGGGGTGTAACGGTACACAAACTTGATGGTTCGGTGCATACCTCGGTTTTGACATCACAGTTCGGTATGGTTTCGGTAAAGCAGGAGGGAAAAAAACTACAAAATATTTTTTAATAAAAAAAATGGTTTACTGAACAATTTAATTTTTCTTTAAATAAATTCAATTACAATTTTCTTAGGAATAAAAATCTACTGCTCTAAAGTATAGGGAGTCCTTTTACATTACTATAAGGTTACAATAAACAACAGAGCCAAAACTTAAATTCAATTAATATTTATTTTTAACTATAATAATCAACACTCAAATAAAAAAATGTGTATGCAAACATGTAAATTGCACATAATGGAGTTTTTAAATTAACTTCTAAATTACACAATTTCTATTTGTTGTTGAAATATAACCATTTACACACTGGCTGTCAATTAACCTGTTTCATAAATGCAGGGCTCCAGACTGTGACCAAATAGTTGCATTTTGCGACCATTTTTTTCTGCTTGTGCGAAATCTTTTTGAGAGTGGTCTCACTGGCTAGACCACCGCGTTGCCAATCTCGTAAGCGCTGCCATTTCTGCACGGTCAGTTTATCAGCAGGGACCGAGACGCAAACTAGTACTGTATCGCGTCCCTTGTTAGTGTCGGGCGCTTGCTTGGCCATTTATTGTGATTAACAGGAAATTGTGTTTAAGCGCCAGCAGAAGATAGAAGTGTAAATAATACTCTTTGAGAGAAGCAGCCTATCAGCGGAAGTTAAAAACAACTAGTAAGTGTATTTACTTGTCTCATTAGTGTTTAGCGCAGTTGTTGTTGTTGTTGTTGCTAGGAAACGCTTGTTTTGTTTACTGTGTGGAGACGTGCTGAAATCGCGTTTGGTCTTGTACTGTATCGCGTCCCTTGACAGTGCCGGGCGCTTGCTTGGCCATTTATTGTGATTAACAGGAAATTGTGTTCAGCTGAATTGGAGTAGTATTTTGTTAGATGGGTATAAAAAGCTTAGTTTACCGCGGCAGCGGTCGCGGCAGCCGTTATGTGAAGCCCTCCTTGTGTGAAGACTGAAGAGTGTAAAGACCATCGACTCTACCGTGCGACTCCACCGGGCAGGGACACTGTCAAAGGATATAAGTATCGCTTTTTATTTATCTTCTTTCTTACTGCTTGTTTCACTTCTGTTTTAGTTTTTATAACTAATTCTTACTATGTGTAAGTTGTTGTTTGTTAGCTTGGGTTAACTTGGGCTTTTTTAGGATTACTGATAACTACTGCCGTTTGATTTATCTATTTTAATTTTACATAAATGATGTATGAATTTCATATGTCTTTATAGGTATTTACTTTAGTTTTAGTTTTAATACATTGTATTTATTTTAGTAACGTTACTTCAACATACTGCATGAAAATGAAATACCATATATATATATATATATATATATATATATATATATGGGTGTTTGGCTTAGTGTCATGTTAGAATAATTTTTATACTCATACCTTTGGTTGTTTTAATATTTTGAAATGTTTTTAGCTTTATTTTTTGTTTTCATTTAAATGTTAAGTTTTGAAATGTTGTTGTATGCATTTGTCATTTTATTTAATTTCTCAATTTTCTTAAATGTGTGTGTATATATAGTATTTATAGACTTGTAACTTATAGTTTTAGTTACTTTTTCTTATTTGTAAGTCGCTTTGGATAAAAGCGTCTGCTAAATGACTAAAAAGTAAAAGTAAAAAGTAAAGCAAACAAACTTATACGAGCTCAGAACAGCTTTACTCAGGAACCAAAGTTGATTTCACAACACTGTAACAGCAATGCGCTGAGAGATCCAGTGAGAAGTGTTTGAATTCACTACCGATTGAATAAAGATTGCTGTTACAATCTAGTGAGATGCACTCAAATTCTGCACAGAATTATAAACAGATCAAATGGTGCAGATGTAGAAAACCAGAAGCAGTAACTCTAACTACAGTAGCCTATACCATTATGTTGTTGCAGAAATTGTCGAATGTTATTACATTATTCATTTCAAGGTTTGTTCAACCTTTTGAGAGAAGCTCAAGCAGTTTTTCAATAACTTACAAGTATTTCACACAACTGTTTTCAGCACTTTAAAGCTGCAAAATTATCCAATTTGAACGCTATTTTTTAATGGGATGACCAAAATATGCTGTGGTGAACAGAAACTTATGTAAATACATCAAATCACCATTATGACCTGTGGATGGCAGCCAACAAGTCATTAATTGCTGCTTTTTCCTTTATATTTTGAAATGATAACATCGCTATTATAAAATATCAAATCATCAAGAAATCAGATTTTGTCAGAGTTTTGCACTTTTTTTGTGTATGAAGTGGGTCATTCTACAGAAATGTCCACTTTTGGTATGGCAAGATGTCTTAATGTTTATTTATGTTTTCACACTTAAACTTAGACCACATTATTAGATTACCTTTTACATTTACATTTAGTCATTTAGCAGACGCTTTTATCCAAAGCGACTTACAATTGGGGAATACATAAAGCGATTAATCTTGAAGAGGCAAACAGACAGAGGAAGTGCCCCTAACACCAAGTCTTAGGCATTGTTCAAATAAATACAAGCTAGCAAGGGAAGGAGAGAAAGGTAAAGAGAAAGATGAAGATATAGAAAAATATATATTCTTATTTTTATTTTTATGATGAAGTTAAGTAGTGTTGAAAGAAATGAGTTTTCAGTTGTTGCTAGATGATTGACAGGGACCCAGCATTCTGGATGGGGGTGGGAAGATCATTCCACCAGCCAGGAATGGTGAACGAGAATGTTCTGGAGAGTGTTTTGAGCCTCTCTGTGATGGTACCACGAGGCGTCGCTCACTAGCAGATCTTAGACTTCTGGAAGGGATGTAGATTCGTAATAGTGAGTGGAAGTAGGTGGGTGCTGACCCTGTGGTTGTTTTATATGCAAGCATCAGTGTCTTGAACTGGATGCGAGCTGCAACTGGTAGCCAGTGCAAGGAGACAAAGAGAGGTGTGACATGTGCTCTTTTGGGCTTGTTGAAGACCAGTCGTGCCGCTGCATTCTGAATCATTTGTAGAGGTTTGATTGTGTTTGATGGAAGTCCAGCCAGAAGAGCATTGTAGTAGTCCAGCCTAGAAATGACAAGGGTCTGGACAAGAAGTTGTGCAACATGCTCTGTCAGAAAGGGCCTGATCTTTCTGATGTTGTGAAGTGCAAACCTGCAAGATCGAGCAGTCTTCGCAATGTGCTCTTTGAAGGTCAGCTGATCATCAAAGATTACACCAAGATTTCTGACCGAAGCTGATGGGGTAATTGTTGATGAACCTAACTGAATCGTGAAGTCATGCTGTAGAGTTGGAGTGGCAGGGAAGACAAGAAGCTCAGTCTTTGCCAGGTTGAGCTGTAGGTGATGTTCTTTCATCCATGCTGAGATGTCTGCCAAGCAGCCTGAGATCCGTGCAGCTACCGTTGGATCATCTGGTCGAAATGAGAGATAGAGCTGTGTGTCATCAGCGTAGAAATGGTAGGAGAAGCCATGTTCCTGTATGATGGGACCCAGTGATGTAGTGTATGTGGAGAAGAGGAGGGGTCCAAGAACCGAGCCCTGGGGAACCCCAGTGACCAATTGATGTGCTTTGGATACCTCCCCTCCTCAGGCCACCTTGAAAGACCGACCAGTGAGATAGGATTCAAACCAGCGAAGGGGAATCCCAGTGATGTCCAGTGATGAGAGGGTGGACAGGAGGATTGACTGTGTCAAAAGCGGCAGACAGATCCAGCAGAATGAGGACTGATGATTTGGAATCAGCTTTTGCAATTCGCAGGGCTTCAGTGACTGAGAGTAGCGCAGTCTCAGTTGAATGGCCACTCCTGAAACCTGACTGTTTAGCGTCCAGTTTGTTGTTCTGTGAAAGAAACAATGAGACCTGGTTGAAGACAACTCGTTTGAGTGTTTTGGCTATGAATGGAAGGAGAAAGACAGGTCTGTAATTTTCTATAAGAGAAGTGTTTAATGTAGGTTTTTTGAGCAGTGGGGTAACCTGAGCCTGCTTGAATGCAGTGGGGAAGATGCCTGTGAGGAGAGATGTGTTGATAATGTGTGTGAGTGCTGGTAAGAGTGTGGGAGAGATTGCTTGGAGAAGGTACGAGGGGATTGGGTCTAGAGGACATGTTGTAGGATGGCTGGAGAGGAGAAGCTTGGATGCTTCCGCCTCAGTGAGGGGACAGAAGGAGAAGATGGGAGTTTGAGCAGTGGATCTAGTTGGTTGGAGGTCCTGTGTGAGTGAAGGTGAAAACTGACTACTGATTGTTTTAGTTTTGTCTGTAAAAAAAGTTGCAAAGTCATCAGCTGTTATAGAAGTGGTGGGAGGTGGTGGAGGGGGACAGAGGAGAGAATTAAATGTTCTGAAGAGATTACGCATATCTGGAGCACTGTTGATCTTGTTGTGGAATGTGACAATTTGGCAGTGTGGACTTCTGGTCAGAGAAATGGTCAGAGATATGTAGTGGTTGTACCAGAATGTTATCAGCAGTACAATCGCGTGTGTAAATTAAATCAAGTTGGTTGCCTGATTTGTGAGTGCTAGTAGTGGTAAGGCGATTGAGATCAAATGAACCTAGGAGTGAATGAAAGTCTGTAGCGTAAGGCTTTTCTAGTTGAATGTTGAAATCGCCATCTTCCATGAAAGAGGACAGCAACCCGTCCAGCTCCTCTCGGAAGGGGGCTATAATTTGGCCAGGGGGACGGTAAATTACCACAATCTGGAGTTTCATAGGAGCTATTACAGTAATAGCATGAGATTCAAATGAGTTGTAATTGCATAGGGGAGAGTAGGTTGAATATTTCAAATTATTTGAAATGAGCAGACCAGTGCCCCCACCCCGGCCAACCTGACGTGGGGTGTGAGAGAAAGAAAAATTGTTAGAGAGAGCAGCTGGGGTTGCGGAGTCTTCTGGATGAATCCAGGTCTCAGTCAAGCCCAAGATGCTGAGTGTGGATTGTAAAGAAAAAGCGGAAATTAAGTCTGCTTTGTTGACAGCTGACTGACAATTCCAGAGAGCCATGGAGAAAGAAAGAGGTGTAGTAGAAGATGTATAGATAGGGCGTAGGTTAGCAAGATTACGTTGCCGTCTGTGTGTGATGTTAGCACGTGGTCGAGAGACAACCAGATTGGTTTTGAAACACATGATAGAGGATAGCAAAGGAGAGTGTGTGAGGGAAGATAGAAATTATACTTAAGTGAGTTGCTCAGTGTCGTTGCTCGGTTGAAGTCGGGCAGGATTCTTATTTTTTGAATTTATGAATACACATAAATGACAGCTTAATGATTTTTTATATTTTATGTGCATTTATTTAAAGACCACATGTACAGTGCTCAGTGTAAATGAGTACACCCCCTTTGAAAAGTAACATTTTAAACAATATCTCAATGAACACAAAACATTTTTCCAAAATGTTGACAAGACTAAGTTTTATATAACATCTGTTTAACTTATAACATGAAAGTAAGGTTAATAATATAACTTAGAGAACAAAATTTTCAGTTTTACTCAAATTAGGGTGATGCAAAAATGAGTACACCCCACTGAAAGTCTCTGGAGCAAAGCTAAATTTTAGACTACAAATGTCTAATTTAACAAGAATTCAACCAGAGGTGAGTCTAATTATTCATTACACAGGTGTTCAGCAGACAGTTGACTATAAAAGGGTGTTACTTAAAGAAAACCCCTTCCCATTTCATGCTGTCAGCAATGGCACCACATGGAAGAGAAACGTCACAAGACTAATATAATTTCTTTACACAAGAAAGGTGAAGGCTACAAGAAGATCAGCAAAGCTTTACTTATCAGTCAGAATACTGTAGCAAAAGTGGTACAAACATTTAAAAAAGATGGAACTGCAACCATCTCACAGAGACGTCCAGGTCGTCCATGGAAGTTAACACCTCGTCAGGAGCATCTTCTGATGAGAAGGGTTGAAGAAAATCGACATGCAAGTTCACTGCAGTTATCTAAAGAAGTAGAAAGCCAAACTGGGGTGACTATTTCCCGTGACACAATACGGCGTACTCTGCAGAGGAATGGAATGCATGGGTGCCGTCCACGAAAGAAGCCTCTCCTAAAGCCCAGGTACAAAAAAAGCCCGCCTACAGTTTGCCAGGGCCCATGCTGACAAAGATGAAGCCTACTGGGACTCTGGAGTGATGAGACCAAGATAAATGTTTTTGGAACTGATGGCTTCAAAACTGTATGGCGTCACAAAGGTGAGGAATACAAAGAAAAATGCATGGTGCCTACAGTGAAACATGGTGGTGGCAGTGTCATTATGTGGGGCTGCATGAGAGCTGCTGGTGTCGGGAAGCTGCATTTCATTGATGGCATCATGAATACAAATGTATTGCTCTATACTGAAAGAGAAGATGCTACCATCACTCCGTGCCCTTGGTCGTCGTGCACTTTTCCAACATGACAATGATCCTAAACACACATCTAAGGCCACTGTTGGATTTCTGAAGAAGAACAGGTTGAAAGTGATTCAGTGGCCAAGTATGTCTCCTGATCTGAACCCAATCGAACACCTATGGGGAATTCTGAAGAGACAAGTTGAGCATCACTCTCCATCCAGCATCCAATCTCTAAAAGAGGTCATTCTTGAAGAATAGAAAAAGATAGATCTGGCAAAATGTCGCCAACTTGTTCATTCCATGCCTAGAAGACTTGGTGCTGTCATTAAAAATCATGGAGGCCATACAAAGTACTTGATTTAGTAGTTTTTGTTGTAGGGTGTACTCATTTTTGCATCACCCTAATTTGAGTAAAACTGAAAAATTTGTAATCTAAGTTATATTATTAACCTTACTTTCATGTTATAAGTTAAACAGATGTTATATAAAACTTAGTCTTGCCAACGTTTTGGAAAATGTTTTTGTGTTCATTGAAATATTGTTTAAAATGTTACTTTTCAAAGGGGGTGTACTCATTTACGCTGAGCACTGTACCATTTTGTGTCACTGGTGTTACCTTACTTCATTGGCAGTTTTAAAGGTGTTTATGAAATATTATTTCTCAAATTTGTCAGCACACGTAGTCAGAGTTACAGAAAAATAATGATAATGCAACAAATAAGGATGTTAAAAGTGTGGTTGAATGATTTGTTCATTTGCTCAACCGTGTATTTGCTATAACAATGGAAATATTTGAAAAAAAACAGTTACAGTCATGGCCAAAAATATTGGCACCCTTGATAATTGTGATCAAAGAAGGCTGTGAAAATTAATCTGCATTGTTAATCCGTTTGATCTTTTATTTAAAAAAAATAACAAAAATCTAACCTTTCATTGGATAATAAGAATTTAAAATTGGGGTGAAATATCATTATTAAATAAATAAAACAAATCTTAAATACATGTTGGACACAATTATAGGCACCCCTATAAATTCTTATGAGTAAAATATCTCTGAAGTATATTCCCATTCATATTCACAATTTTGAGCACTCCAGGGTGATTATGAACATGCAATTATACAGCCGTGGCTTCCTGTTTCACAGAAATATATATAGGAGGGAAAACAAAGCCCAAACTCCCTTAATCATCTGCTTAATCATCTACTTTTCTGATGTGCAGCAAAAGATAACTGCAACCTAATGACAGTTAGGTGCAATAGTGGGTACCATTGTGGCTCCCACTGTTAGCAAGGGATAGTCACAGCATTTAGGGTAAAAATGACTGTATTATTCATTATGTAAGCAATAAAGGCAGTTTAGCAGTGCTTTAGCAGTGCCTTTACCTCCATTGTTCAAAGCATTTGGCACAATTGTATGTGAGTGACGTCACCTCCCAATAGAACATGCCCCATAGTATGGTCCCATCCCTGACAAGGATTGACAGGTATCCATGTGAGGCGTTGGAAATTCAAATGCTGAAGTAATTGCGATTCCATTTGAGTTTTGGCAGTTTACATGTGCTACACAGTGAAAAAAGCAGACATGTTAATTAATAACACCCAATGTACTTGTTCTGATTATTAATAACACCCAATGTACTTGTTCTGATAATGCATCTATGTTAACATTAGTCTGTTTCGTTCTTATTCTGAGGTCACCGTAGCCACCTGGATCCAGTCTGTATCCAGATCAGATGGTCACTGCAGTTACCCGGATCTAGTCTGTGGTGGATCAGCACCTAGAGATGACCTCTACAGCCCTGAATGTCAGCAGAGACCAGGATATCTAGATGAGCCCAAGAGACTGATCCCAGGCGAAGACCATGTCACCTCGACGGCCATCGGGACAAGACCACGGGAACCAGATGAATCATCCGTGTAATGAGTCCTCAGCGGGATTCGAACCGTGGTCTCCGGCGTGGGAGGTGGGCGCTCTAACAAGGAGGCTAAAGACCACCATCAATTGCTAGAGCGCCTCTTGAGATCAGGGGAGTGAGGTTTACTGGCCTACGACAGTTACATCTGCACAATCTGACTCTGGTTCCTTGCCGCTGTCACCTCTGGTTTGCTTAGTTGGGGACACTTAATTCCCAGCGATATTGTCGACTTGAAAGCACAGATACTATTTGAACTGAACTGAGCTGGACGGTAAATCACTGAATCAATGACTTTAACTGAAAATTGAGTGTTTACTATTGTTCTTTTGCATTATTACACACTAGTTTCCTATTTAATACTGTAAAGCTGCTTTGACGCTGTATGTTTTAAATATGACAGGCTCATTAATCATAATACATGGAAAATACAGTTGAAAATTGACTTTGCTTTTCAATTTGAAATTTGGCAGTCACTGTGCATTCGTGAAAACACAAACAGTAATGCAAGACTTGCAATTATGTTTGGATTATGTCACAATTTGTCACATGTGGAAAACAATTGAAAATATAATTAGCAATTCCTTTTGAAAATTGTCTGGAATATCTTTCCATAGGCTCTATAGCAGAGCACACTGCTCTCAGCTGTAGATCTTTGCTTCAAAGCTTTCTAAGTGTTTTACGATAGTTCACACAAAAATGAAAATTCTGTCATTAATTACACACTCTGGACTGAAAGATCTCGGATTTCATAAAAAATATCTTAACTTGTGTTCTGAAGATGAACAAAGGTCTTACGAGTTTGTAACGACATGAGGGTGAGTCATTATGACAGAATTTAAATTTTTGGGTGAACTGTACCTTTAACTACCCTAAGCAATGCGCATCTACCTAGGAGTCTTTATATACTTGATATACACTTTAAGACATCTTTACATGATTTTGCATTCTGTCTTTTTAAATTTAATTGTCATTTAGGGTTGGGCGATGTCTACCAAATTGGCATCGAACGATGTCTACAGTGAAACATCGTGATGGACAATGACATCGGGGGATGGGGTTAGGGGCATGCCCGAAGCATGAATCTGTATGCAGAAAGACACAGAAAACAAATAACACGTTCTACGGAGGCCCTAAATCAGTGGTTCTCAATTCCAATCCTCGCATACCCTCGCTCTGCATATTTTGCATGTCTCTTTGTTAACACACCAGCTCCTTAGAAGTGAGCTCCGTGCATGAACTGTGTTCCGATTGACATGGTCTGTTGTAGATAAATGCAATCTTGAACCGATCTCATGCCTCCTCAAGTTATTACATGGTCCCTACACAGTGTCCATTGCTCCCTACTCCCTGAGTAGGGGAAATGCGTTGAAGTTTAACGTACTTCACTTCGGAAGATTGATTCACGGATTTCCGCTACGCAGCGTCTTCACACGCACAGACGAAACGTACTAGAGAAGCCCGAAATGTGACATAATATACCTCTGTAAATAAATACAATTTAAATTCACATCTCGCACACTTCAATGCCCTTTGAATGGAACATATACATTCACTTCAAACTGGAATCATGGCGGAATATCCTGTGATGTGATGTCCACTTCGCAGGGCACTTACAGTCGAATAGTACAAACATCTGATACAATAAAATAAACATACAAAATGTGCAGAGCAGGGTGAACGCGAGGACTGTAATTGAGAACATTTTAGAGTGGCCTTTTATTGTGGCCAGCCTAAGGTACACCTGTGCAATAATTGTGCTGTCTAATCAGCATCTTGATATGCCACACCTGTGAGGTGGATGGATTATCTCGGCAAAGGAGAAGTGCTCACTAACACAGATTTAGACAGATTTGTGAACAATATTTGAGAGAAATAAGCCTTTTGAGTACATAGAACAATTATTAGATCTTTGAGTTCAGCTCATGAAAAATGGGGGCAAAAAAAGTGTTGCGTTTATAAATTTGGTCAGTATATATATATATATATATATATATATATGTATATGTGACCCTCTCTGTAAAAACCAGGCTAAGGTCTAAAAATCTAATGCTGAGATAACTAGCATCAAACTTTGATTACAAGCACTAATTTCACTATGATTGCAATCTTTGACATGGTCTTACTCAGTCAATATATTTTCACAGCATGTTCTTTACAATATGTAGAATGATTTTATGCAGAAAATAGTTAATCTCAAAAAACTACTTTAGCTGGGTTTTCACAGAGAGGGTCACATATATTAGGGATGGGACTAGATCCGACTGGTCTCGCGAGAACATGACGATATCCTCGCAAAACATTTTGTAGTGTTTACATTAGAGCTGCACCATTAATCGTAAAAAAAAAATGCGATATTGATTCCTGAATGACAACGATTCCGCTATGTCTATGTCTCCGCTATTTCACATGGTGAGTGTCAGTGGAGCGCGAGAAGCACGTTTTGTAGCTGCCCATGTGTGAACGCTGTCATTCACTGATATGGGCACAAAACACACGCTGCTCAAGCTCCACTGACGTTGACGATGTGAAACAGGTGTTAAAAACATTCAAATCTGCATTCATGCTGTCGCTGGTCCAGAAAGAGCAACACAGTCTTTTCAACCACACATCATTATTTCTGTGTTACAGACATTTAAATAACAGAAATACGGATGCACCGAATCTTCGCCAACCAAACATAGCAACAAAAAAAAGCGCTTTCGGTGTTTGGCCGAATAAGCGAGAAGACCGAATAAATTGTAACGAACAATGACGTGACACGATCAAATAGAGGCATGTACTAATGCAGAAACACATCTGCAGTGTGAAAGTATTTAAAACTGTACGAGAAAGAACTGTACAGAAATCATTACAAGCATGAAACACCAACAGCGAGAGACTGTAGCACTGTATCTCATGTCTCCGATGAGAAGAGGAAGGGTGGTTGATGCTGGTTACTGTATGATGAATGAAATCGCGAAATGGCCTCAAACAATTAGTAAATAAACTGCAGAATGTTATGTTTTCTAATACACGCACGGATTGCATGTAATGCTATTCAAAAAGCACTGCACAAGCTCGTGGCGCCAGGGTTCAAAGTCCAAAGCACGAGAGAAATCTGCGCAAAAACACTGTTATTCGTCAGTTTCTCAGTAACATTTTTATTCGTTTTTTAAAGGCATGTGCCAATGCGATACATGCGACAAAACATCCTCCCAAACTCATCAGAATCATTTATAAATCTGCTGTAAATAAAAAGAAGCACTGAGGTCTTCCTGAGGATTTCTGCAAAAATAAAAGCTCTATCAACATTCATAAATGTTAGTATCGTAATTTTAATGCTGTTCTGTAAAATTAAACAATAAAGTAAGACAATAATAATGATAATAATAATTACCCTACAACAGCTCTATTAATACATTTATTATAACATTCACACAGTTTTCAAATTGGGAATATATCCTAATGTTTTAAAAGAAGTCTCTTCTCAGCAAGGCTGCATTTATCTGTAGAGAAAAAAAAATACATGCCTGATTCAAGAAGAGGGTCTCAAAAATGGCCATAAATTGTGCTTTGTTGGTATAATGTCTGTTAGAATATATAATTTTTTTTTAAGTGTTCAGTAAATATTTTTAAATTGTTGTTTTGTAATTTATTATTTTATTTAAAAAGCATTACAAAACAGTAAAAAGCACTTTTTGGCTATTTAATTTATGCAATGGTTAAAAAATGGCAAACTAGGCCTACATGGGGGGAAAAAAATGCGAAAAACCATGTTCTGTATTTTGCCTTCGGCCCAGAGTTTAATTTTGTCCGGCTTCATCTTCGGCCAAGAAATTTCATTTCAGTGCATCCCTAAGAAGTACTGGGATAAAAGTTTAGAGTTTGGGTATAAACACTTATAACATTTAAAACTGCATTTTTTTCATCTTAAAAATATATCTAAACTGAGACCTATACAGAAATCAAATGTCAAATACAGAAATGTTAATTCATGCGTTATATCTAAACTGAGACCTATGCAGAAATCAAATGTCAATTGCAGAAATGTTAATTCATGCGTTTATGACCTCAAGATTAGATTATTGTAATTTATTAGGTGGTTGTTCTGCACGCTTAATAAACAAACTACAGATGGTCCAAAATGCAGCATCTAGAGTTCTTACTAGAACCAGGAAGAATAACCACATTTGTCCGGTTATGTCAACACTGCACTGGCTCCCAATTAAATATCGTATTGATTTTAAAATCTTGTTATTTACTTATAAAGCCCTGAATGGCTTAGCTCCTCAGTACTTGAGCGAACTCTTATCGCATTATAGTCCTCCGTGTGGCCAAACTCTGGCCATTTGATATTACCTAGAATATCAAAATCAACTACCGGTGGCAGATCCTTTTTCTATTTAGCACCCAAACTCTGGAACAATCTACCTAACACTGTTCGGGAGGCAGACACACTATGTCAGTTTAAATCTAGATTAAAGACCCATCTCTTCAACCTGGCGTACCCTTAACACACTAATGCGCTTCTAATATTCAAATCCGTTAAAGGATTGTTAGGCAGCACTAATTAGGTCAACCAAAACCGGGAACACTTCCCATAAAACACAATGTACTTGTTACATCGTAAGAAGATTGACATCTACGCTAATATTAGTCTTTTTCTTTCTTATTCCGAGGTCACGGTAGTCACCCGATCCAGTCCTTATCCAGCCCAGATGATCACTGCAGTCAACAGATCCAGTCCATATCCAGATCATATGGTGGATCATCACCTAGAGACGACCTCTACAGCTCTGAACGTCAGCGGAGACCAGGGCACCTAGATGAGCGCCAGAGACAGATCACCAGTGAGGACCTTGTCACCTAGACAGCCATCGGGATAGGACCACTGGAACCAGTGGAGTCCTTACAATCTGACTTTGCTGCAGTTGGAACAAACTACTAGTTTGTCTGGCCAGAGGGCAACTGGCCCCCCGACTGAGCCTGGTTTTTCCCAAGGTTTTTTTCTCTGTTCTGTCACCGATGGGAGTTTTGGTTCCTTGCAGTTGTCGCCTCTGGCTTGCTTAGTTGGGGACACTTCATTTCCAGCGATATCACCGACTTGATTGCACAGATACTATTTAAACTGAACTTAGCTGGACGATGACATCACTGAATTCAATAATGAAATGCCTTTAACTGAAAAATGGACGTTTTATCTTGTCATTTTACATTATTGATACACTATTTTCCTATTTTGAAATTGTGCAGTTGCTTTGACACAATTTGTATTGTTAAAAGCGCTATATAAATAAAGGTGACTTGACTTGACTTATTGTCTACAGTAGCGATCAAAATGAAAGTATCTTAACACTTGTATTGTAAACGACAACCCGTTTAAAATGTATTTGTCATTTGATCATTCATTCAGGAGATTCCAACAGTGAAATAAGTCTTTATGAAGTGAGACATTGACTCCATTTAATTTTTATTTTGTTCAAATGAATATATATATATTTAAAAAAACGTAAGCAATGAACATTTTGACAGAACAACTTAGTAAATTATGTTATTTTGTTTAGTTTTCTAAGAGAAACAAGAATCGTGAGAGAATCATGATCTCCAATTTATAAAAAAAAATTTGATTCTCAATTTATCCAGAATCGTGCAGCTCTAGTTTACATGTTATTACTGCATATAATTCAATAAAATAGAAGTTTAATTTCATAAAGTACAAGTTAATTTCAAAAGGCACAATCTTTTGCATTTTGTGTTTAAAAAAAGACCGTTTTCCTATATATTTCATCAATGAGGAATAAAAAAAATAAAGTCTAAAAATCTCGTCTCGTGTCTCGTCTTGTGGGATAAGTGTCTCGTCACACCCCTAATATATATATATATATATATATATATATATAAATAACTTTTTTTAAGTTTCAAATCTTTATTGTCATTGTAACATGTACAACGAAATTAGTGTCATCCAATAAGTGCACCACTCATAATCTCTGTGTGTATGTGTAACGATGTAAGGAATTTAGAAAGTTATTAGCCTATATATATATATATATATATATATACATATACATATATATATATATATATATGTATATATATATAACAGTTAATGGCTAGTGCTGATCCTCAAATCTAATTGGACAAGATATTTGATATTTCACCTGCGTGCCACAAGGTGGTGCTAAGAGACTGTCTTTGGGCAAGTCTTTAACCGTTCATTCAACTACACGTTCAAAAGCGCTGATTCATTCAAAGAAATATGTAAAGACACAAGCAGTTGAAATCACCTTAACTTTGAGCGCCACTTTTAAAGGCTCAGCTGACCAGCAGAGAGTCAACGCTAAGACAGAGATGTAGCTTTCCTTGGACATGACAACCTATTTTCTCAAATATACATTACTTAGCCTGAAGCACAGATGCAGGTAATCATACGAGATCAGTCGATCCCTCTCATTCGCTATCTGTTTAGGCTTGTTAAGTGCAAATCTACTAGCCTCTGTACAAATCAGCATGGTACACATTATGTTATCATTAATAACCAATTTAATATTCAGTACACATGCACAAAGTGTAAACCGAGTAGGGCACTGCCTTAAAAAAAAACACGAAAATATCGCGATTGCTGCGGTTGTTACATTCCTCTGCGGTTATGCTCGTCAATAGTGCAGTATTGCAATATTGCGGTTATCGCGACAGCCCTAATCCCAACGCATCCTATATTAGATGAATCAGATATGTATGTAGCTAACCCAGACATCACTGTATTGGCTTCAAAGCCAAGCTTATCTCTCTTCTCACGTCTATACTTTGAACAGTTTGCATGCGAAAAAAATCTGAGCTCAGGGTGCCGCCCAAAGTGCTGCTATAACCAATCAGATGGGTTTTTTTTTCACGATTATCGTTTTCATGATCGATCATCACTGTCACGGCCGAGTACTCAAGTACTCGATCGCTGTTGCACATCCCTAGTAAATAGCATGCTACTGATACTTCTCTCATTGATTGTCAAAGATTCAATACATGAAATATTTTATAAATATTTGATTCTATACACAAAAATTATAAGCTTTGATATGTCAATAGGGACTAGGCAGTACTGTTGACCAATGTTCCCTCTTTTTTTTTCTCGCTGAGCAAAACTTTTCTCTATTGGGCGGACATTTCGGCACCTGAGCAAAAACATTCTTTATACCATGGTTCCTCAATTAGTTTTCACTGAGGGCTGAATTCTGCCAACAATACCAAGCCAAGGGCAACTGACATATATATATATATATATATATATAAATAATTATTATTATCATGTTATTGTTACTTTTGTTAAAATAGTCACAAGATGGTCACAAGATAAATATTCAGATTTTCTCCCAGTAGTCCGTTTTTATCACGAATCCGGTTCATGGGCTTCCTTTAACTCACCATCAGAGGTCACTCGCACACCACATGGACTCTTGCACTACACTAACTGTTGCACTCCACCTCAGACTACAATTCCCATCATCCACTGCACTGACGACACACATACACACACACACACACACACACACAAACACAGCTGATTGCACTGATCACACAGCTGATTGCACTGATCACACACTCTATATAAGCCATGGACTTCCTCTCTGTCATCGCGGAGTACTGTTTAGCATTTAGCATTCTCCTAATATTAGCTACTTACCAAGCCTTTCCGTGTTTTTTTTGTGTTCAGTCTCCTGTATTGTTCAGCGTTTTTCACTCTCCAAGTGTTAGCTGCTTTACGGAGCCATTCCTAGTTTCCGTTTCTTATTTTAGTTAGTCTAGTCTTTTCGTGTTGCCTTGTTGTCTGGTTCCTGACCTTCTGCCTTGTATATTGGATTACCCCTCTGGATATAGTTCGCCGATCGAAGACCACGCCCGTTTACTTGCGTACTCCTCTGCCTTGCCCTCAATATACCTGTTTGCCAGTTGTTCGACACTGCCTGTGTTTTTGACCATGCCTATTAATAAAAGCTTGCACATGGATCCGCACGCCTCTCGTCTTGTCGGCCCCGTTACAGAATACTCGGCCACACGAGGATCCAGCGGCTTTTCTAACGGACCCAGGTCAGGTATGGACCCATTCAATCAGCTGCTTGACCTGCGTCAAGGAAGTCTATCCATTGAGGAGTATGCCACTCAATTTTGTTTGCTAGCTGACAAAGTACCTTTTGATGAGGTTGTATTAAAAGACATTTTTCGTTTCAGACTAAGTGAGCCCGTAAAGTCATGGTTACCTGAAGGAAAGTTTGATGTTAGTTTAAAGGATTTTATGGACTATGCTTTACTGGTTGCTAGCTCTTTGTTTACTGTGGGTGTCGCAGAAGAAGAACGTGACACCGCGTCTGTGACTGAGAGAGCGGACGCACCAGAATGCACTCACAAAATGGTGGACGCAACAACTCACCATTATTTCTCAGTTATTCACCATGATCCAAGTCACATCACAGCTGTTCACCCAGAGTCTCGTCACGTCTCAGCGGATCTGCCAGAGTCTCGTCACATCTCAGCTGATCTCCCAGAGTCTCGTCACGTCACAGCTGATCTGCCGGAGCCTCGTCACGTCACAGCTGATCGTCACGAGTCAAGTCTCCACAGATCTTTCAGAACCTCTTCTCGTCTCAGCTGGTCATCCAGAGTCACACCACGTCACAGCTGGTCATCCACACTCACACCACGTCACAACTAATCATCCAGACTCAAGCCCAGTCACGGGTAATCTTCACGAGTCAAGTCACGTCTCAACTGATCATCACTAGGCAGGTCACATCTCCGCTGACCTTCCAGAGTCTCTTCACGTCTCCGCTGACCTTCCAGAGTCTCTTCACGTCTCCGCTGACCTTCCAGAGTCTCCTCACGTCTCAGCGGATCTTCCAGAGTCTAATCACGTCTCAGCGGACCTTCCAGAGTCTCTTCACGTCACCGCTGACCATCCAGAGTCTCTTCACGTCACCGCTGACCATCCAGAGTCTCTTCACGTCACCGCTGATCAGCCAGAGTCTTGTCACGGTCTGTCTGCCACACCCAGATATTCAAGGCCAGTCCTTCAGTATCCTAATTTGGTATCCAGTGTGAGGGATGAGCCACTGGTGTCTGCCCATGCAGCTGGTATCCCCAAACCAGCTCACTTTAACTCTCCTGTTCCTGCACCAATTCCCCTGTCCGAAAAGCTTCCCATGATGGGGATCGCTTTGTGTTGCGTTTGGGCTGCGTACACCACCACAGAACTGCCCGAGGTGGCGATGTCTACAGAGGTGACGACTGATGCTGCAGAACCTCTTGGGGTAGTGACACTCACTGCTGTGCTCTCCGAAGCAATAGCACTCGTGGCAGCTTCTTCAGAGGTGGTGGCACATGCTGCAGAACCTCCTGAAGCGGCGGTGCTCGCTTCAGCTCCTTGTATGGTGGTGGCGCCCAGCAATGTACTCTTAGCCTGTCTTGTTGCGGTCAAAGAGACCGTTACTGAACTCTTCCTAGTGTCCGGACTTTACCACTGTAGAACCTCCAGAGGTGTCAGTGGTATCTACTTATCAATCCTCATCTTGTCCTGTCACGGCTATGGAGGCCGTCTGCGAATCCCTGTTCTGTCCGGTCACGGCCACGGAGGCCGCTTTTGAACATTTGCCCTGTTCTGAACCGGCCGAGGACGCTATCTCTGAACTCTCGCCCCATTCTGAACCAGCCATGATGGCTGATTGTGAACTGTCTGTCCATCTCGTCTCAACTAATGTGTCTGATTTCAAACTGTCTGTCTTGCCAGTCTCTGTCAAGGAATCTAAACCTGAACTGCCTGTCATGAGCTTGGGAAATATAAATGCACCCCATATCTGTCCCGCTATCACTGCCATGGAAGCCTTTAATGAACCCTCTGCATGCCCTATTAACCAGGTCATTGTCAAAGAGATCATTAGTCAACAGTCTTTCTGTCCCCTTCCAGTTAATGAGTTTACTCCGGAATTATCTGTGTGTCCTGTTTCAATGAATGAGCCTGACTGTGAATTGTCTGCCATTGTTTTCCTCACTGAAAAAAACACCGTTCCAGTCAATGAGTTTAATTTTGAATTGTCTGCCTGTCCTGTTTTAATCCGGGAGTTTGCTTTTGGACAATCTGCCCGCTCAGTTGCCACCAGGGAAACTACTGATGAACATTGTTTTCCCTGCCTTGGCTCTTGGGGCCAAAAATGCTCTGTCTGTTTCATGTGTCTCAGTCTCTCCTAGGCTCCAATCGCTGCTGTGAGTTCCTGATCGAACTGTTCCGTTGTGGTGTTCCCCTGATCCGTGGTGGTGTTCTCCTGCTTCACCGTGGAGGTCTTCTGCTCAGGTCTGGTGGTCAACTGCTCTGACGTGGTGGTTTTCTGCTCTACCTGGTCTGCCGTGGAGATCTTCTGCTCCGCCCTGGTGGGCTCCGGTCCCGTCTGCTCCACCCTGGTGGGCTCCGGTCCTGTCTGCTCCGCCTTGGTGCTCTGCCAGCTTTGCCTCGGTTCCTGGTCTTGGCACTTCCTCATGGACCTGGCCCTCTGTCCCTCCCCCGGTTCCACCTCCGCTTCACCGCCCTCCTGGATTGTTCTGAGTTTGGAGCGTCTGGAAGCCGCTCCTTGGGAGGGGGGCTCTGTCACGAATCCGGTTCATGAGCTTCCTTTAACTCACCACCAGAGGTCACTCGCTCACCACATGGATTATTGCACTACACTAACTGTTGCACTCCACCTCAGACTACAATTCCCATCATCCACTGCACTGACGGCACACACACACACACACACAGCTGATTGCACTGATCACACACTCTATATAAGCCTTGGACTTCCTCTCTGTCATCGCCGAGTATTGTTTAGCATTCTCCTAATGTTAGCTACTTACCAAGTCTTTCCTTGCTTGTTTTGTGTTCAGTCTTCTGTATTGTTCTGCGTTTTTCACTCTCCGAGTGTTAGCTGCTTTATGGAGCCTAGTTTCCGTTTCTTATTTTAGTTAGTCTAGTCTTTTTGTGTTGCCTTGTTGTCTGGTTCCTGAGCTTCTGTCTTGTATATTGGATTACCCCTCTTGTCAAGCCCTCTGGATATTGTTCGTCAATCGAAGACTACGCCCGTTTACTTGGACTTCTCTGCCTATACCTGTTTGCCAGTTGTTCGACCCTGCCTGTGTTTGTGACCATGCCTATTAATAAAAGCTTGCACATGGATCCGCACGCCTCTCGTCTTGTCGGCTCCGTTACAGATTTTTCAAACAATTATGACAATTTTTGCATTTAGATACAGAAGAACTTTGCCAGTTGAATATTAAAAACAAATGAACAAACAAAAATCTGGATCTCCGTGTTTGCCATGCAAATCAATTGTTCCTGCTCATCTCCAGACTGGATCTCTTCTCTCCACTTTCTCTAATTGCAGATTCAATTATTAGATCTGTCAGCATTAATATTTGTATACTTAGATATTTTTTGGGGGGTCAAACTGCAACACCGTGTGTCCCAACCAGACGTGACATAGCGTGATAAAAACTATATTTTCCATGTCATTTTTGTCCTAACCACCCCCGACAATAAGCGACACAGAATTCTATTTTAGAAATGTTATTTTCTGCGATGTCGCGACAGGAACAACATACAAAATCTGAATCAGAATCAGAATGAGCTTTATTGGCCAAGTATGTTTACACATACGAGGAATTTGTTATAGTGACAGAAGCTCCACAGTGCAACAGAATGACAGTGTCAGGACAGGACAGGACACAGACAACAAAATAACAATGTACAAATAGGCAATGTAAAAAATGGCAAAAACACACTATACAATACAGACAATTATGTGTGAGGTCTAACATGTGCAAACTTGAAATGAAAAAATAAGTGTGTGTGGTGAATAAATAATTGTAGAATAGTGTGCTCCATGTTTAATATAAAGGTGTTCATGAGATGGATTGCTTGGGGAAAGAAACTGTTCCTGTGTCTGGTCGTTCTGGTGCTCAGAGCTCTGTAGCGTCGACCAGACGGTAACAGTTTGAAGAGGGAGTGTGCTGGATGTGAGGGGTCCAGACTCCAGAGTGATTTTGCCAGCTCTTTTGCTCACTCTGGATAAGTACAGTTCTTGGAGAGTGGGGAGGGTTGTGCCAATGATTCGCTCAGCAGTCCGGACTACCCTCCGTAGTCTTCTGAGGTCAGATTTGGTAGCTGAGCTGAACCAGATTATTGACGTGATAATACAGTTATTGACGAGCAGAGGACTGATTCAATGATGGCAAAGTAGAACTCTATCAACAGCTCCTGTGGCAGGTTGAACTTCCTCAGCTGGCGAAGAAGAAGAGCCTCTGCTGGGCCTTTTTCACCATGGACTCAATGTGATTGTCCCACTTCAGGTCCTGAAAAATTGTGGTGCCCAGGAATCTGAATGACTCCACTGCAGTCACAGTGCTGTTCTTAATGGTAAGTGGGGGGAGAGTGGGGGGTTTCTCCTGAAGTCTACGATCATCTCCACTGTTTTGAGCGTTTTAAGCTCCAGGTTGTTTAGACTGCACCAGAGAGCCATCTCCTTAACCTCCTTTATGTAAGCAGACTCGTCACCGTCCTGAATGAGGCCGATCAGTGTGGTGTCGTCTGCAAACTTTAGGAGTTTTGACGGAGGGGTCTTTAGATGTGCAGTCATTCGTGTATAGGGAGAAGAGCAGTGGGGGAGAGAATACAGCCCTGAGGAGCTCCAGTGCTGATCGTGTGGGTGCTGGATGAGAATTTTCCCAGTCTCATTACCTGCTGCCTGTCTGTCAGGAAGCTGGAGATCCACTGCCAGACGGAGGTGGGGACGGAGAGCTGAGTCAGTTTATTCTGAAGGGTGTCCGGTAAGGGCGCTCCTTCAAGAATTTTGAGGCCGATCGCCGATCACAGAAAGCAGTATCTGCCAATCCGATCACCGATACCAATCTTTTTAAGCCATCTTTTTATCATGTAGAATTATTTATAGTAATACTCCAATCAGTATTTTTAGACATTTTTGAAAATGTGGGGAATTCCTCTCTTAGGTGACTCTTGTGAGAGAGGATTTTTCGTTTGAGTTTTCCCTCTTTTCCTTGCTTTCCTTTGGTTTTTAATACCCCGTAAGTGCCGTGCACGTTTTACTTTGACTTTCATATCAGCGGCAATTCGGCGACAAGCAGTTGTTTGTTTTTAGTTCTTCCTCTTTCCCTAACTTTCCTTTGCTTAAATAGCTTATAAAAGCACCGTGCGCATTTTACGTTCACTTTGAAGAAATTAATGAATAAATGATGGATTTATATAGCGCTTTATATAGAGCTTCTACTAAGTGAACAGTGCCCACTGCTCCAAGTGTGTGTGCACTTGGATGGGTCAAATGCAGAGAACACATTTCACTGCTGGTTATACTCTGTATAATTGTGTATGTGACAAATAAAAGAAAAAATATATATATATATTTTTTTTTTTCAAAACCGATATCTTAAATTGTAAAATACTTAAATATCGGGAAAAATATCGGTAAACCGATATATCGGTTGATCTCTAATTACAGTGACATACAGGATTGTGCATTAGGCATACTTTATGTCCGTTATAAATGATGCGCAAACGAACTGTGTATGTGCGCTCTCGGCTCACTCATCACTATAACATCATATTTCTGCTTGAATACAGCTCAGTATATTCACGTAGTTGAATACAGCGAGTGTTTTATAAAGGATGCTCGTGTGTGTTGGAGAGGTTTGTAAGGATCAGTGCTGTTTATGTGCATACGGGCATCAGACGCTCCAAACAGCTTGTTCTACAGAGGAACTATTTACTGATGGGAGTCGTGAATAGTGAATAATAATACATTATTTTATTTTTTATTATTAAATTAATCCAATATAAGGATACATCCAACAAGCCTTTTTAATTATTTATTTAATATGTATTTTATCATTTATTTACTTTTCACTTGGTATATCTCCGTGAGTTTCACCTTTGAAAAGTAGATCAGCACACAAAAAAGTGTGGGAACCCCTGACTTAGATTAATGGAGAAGTCAACAGGCTAAAAAACGGGTGCTTTTACATTTCGTTTTGAAACTCTTCCTCCATCGTCTTGTCTGTCTCACCTCACTATTCTTGTCAGTCATCTCTCTTTACGTGATAAATTAAATCTGATCTGTGATGTAGAGGTCTGCACGGGACTGTTTTTTTTAGTCCCGCTCCCACAAGGTTTTATTCTGCAGCCACCCGCTGTTTGTTCACATTTCTGCTGAAAGACCGACAGATAGCCAAGATAAAATTTTGTGCAAACTAAACTATTTATTTTATTCGTCTTGTCAAGAGTCTTGAATTTATTGACATAAAAATGCTGCCAACACGGAATAAAGTGTCACAGAGAGAAAAAATTGTAATCCTTATTTTTAGTTGTCTTGTCAGGATACAATTCGTTTAGGCTAACATTCAGCCTACAACACAATAGGAAAAACATTTTGCAGAGGAAAAAAAAAGTATTTTGGTCTTGTCAAAATACTTCATTAATTTAACATCTTGCTGTTAACACAGTGAAAAGTGCAGCAGAGAAAAATAAATAAATTCGACACAGTCTGTCATTTAACATGATAGGATAATCATAATAATAAAAAAAGGAAAGACGAGTTGAACGTCCTTCAAGGACAGCGCATCCACACTTTGCTCCATCCTTATTCTGCTCTTTCCCTCATCGCAGCTGCCTGTTCTGTCTGAGAGCCGTATATTATATCTGCTAGCCTGCTCTGAGCGTCGTTGCACATGCTGTGCACAGACCCCGCAAATAAAATGCAGCACTGGTTCATGCGTGCAGCGCGCGCATAACAGTCCTGAGTGCAGACTGTACCGGTGCTCGATAAGAATAAAGCGCAGATATGCTGTTCTGAAAGGACGTCGGGAACGGGATATTGTTAGATCGCCCGCTTCCGTTCAAATTGCACCAGAGTTACCGACCTTTATAGCGTTGTATTCGGGAAATTAATCCCGTGGCGAAATCTGGTCGGGACAGCCACGGCAATGCAGACCTAGACTGCTGTGATGCAAGACTCTCGTTCGTTCGGTGAGCTGCATGGAGCTAGCAGTTCAGTTTTAATTGTAGTGTCCTCTAACTGAACAAAATTATTTTTATTACTATAAAAAATATCTAAACGACTGTGGGGGACGGTGCCGCAGTGGGCAAGTGACGTAAAGGTGTTGCGGCTTAACACCGGTATCACCGCCATCATGGCCATTTCCCATCTATCGCGGCAAGCCTAGACCACGGTGTAACATAAATACAGACATACAACAATGAAGTAAAAAATAACACTATAAACCTATACACAACTAACCTACTGACAGATTTTGACTATAAATATACTGTATATAAATGTTAACCTATACACATAGACAAAAAAATACAAACTATACAAACTGTACGAATACTTCAAATGAATACTGTACATGTTCAGAGAGAAACATCGTAAGTCAAGCAACTGGCTGGTGAACAGTGTAAGGTGATTTGTAGTGCATGAGCATGTAATCATACATATACTATTGATATATATATATTGATGATACCCCTCCCCCCAGCACTGAGGCCAATCAACAACTGACTGAAGACCTGAACAGTTTTTACTGTAGGTTTCAAAAACAAAAGCCTGGTCTGACACCCCACACCCACTATGTCCATCCCACAACACAGCCATCAACACCCTCACCCTCCCCCTCCCTCCCCCCTACTGTTTCTCAGCCTGTAATCAAGATCTGCGAAGAAGATGTAAGCAAAGTCTTCAGGAGACAGAAGATAAGGAAAGCCAAAGGCCCAGACGGTGTCTCTCCAGCCTGCCTCAAAGCCTGTGCTGTTCAGCTATCATCCATCTTCACATTGATCTTCAATAGATCACTGGAGCTGTGTGAAGACCCCTCCTGCTTCAAACGCTCCACCATCATCCCTGTACCCAAGAAACCAAAAATCACAGGACTTAATGACTACAGACCTGTTGCTTTAACGTCTGTGGTGATGAAGTCATTTGAGAGGCTCGTGTTGGCTCACCTGAAGGACATTACTGGACCCTTCCTGGACCCCCTGCAGTTTGCTTACCGAGCAAACAGGTCTGTGAATGATGCAGTCAACATGGGATTGCACTACATCCTCCAACATCTAGACAAACCAGGGACTTATGCAAGGATCCTGTTTGTGGACTTCAGCTCCGCTTTCAACACCATCATCCCGGACACCCTTCAGAATAAACTGACACAGCTCTCCGTTCCCACCTCCATCTGTCAGTGGATCACCAGCTTCCTGACAGACAGGCAGCAGCTAGTGAGGCTGGGAAAATTCTCATCCAACACCTGCACCATCAGCACTGGAGCTCCTCAGGGTTGTGTTCTCTCCCCACTGCTCTTCTCCCTCTACACCAACGACTGCACCTCTAAAGACCCCTCTGTCAAACTCCTGAAGTTTGCAGACGATACCACACTCATCGGCCTCATCCAGGACGGTGACGAGTCTGCTTACAGACAGGAGGTTAAGGAGCTGGCTGTCTGGTGCAGTCTAAACAACCTGGAGCTCAACACGCTTAAAACTGTGGAGATGATCGTGGACTTCAGGAGAAACCCCCCAGCTCTCCCCCCACTCACTATCATGAACAACTCTGTGAATGCAGTGGAGTCATTCAGATTCCTGGGAACCACCATCTCTCAGGACCTGAAGTGGGACACTCACATCGACTCCATCGTGAAAAAGGCTCAGCAGAGAATGTACTTTCTTCGTCAACTGAAAAAGTTCAACCTGCCACAGGCGCACATGACACAGTTTTACTCTGCTGTTATTGAGTCGGTTCTGTGCTCTTCTATAACTGTGTGGTTTGGGTCAGCCAGCAAATCAGATATAAGAAGACTGCAGCGGACTGTTAGGACAGCAGAAAGGATCATTGGTGTGCACCTGCCCAGCCTTCAGGATTTGTACTACTCCAGAGTGAAGAAACGGGCAGGTAACATTATCACAGACCCCTCTCACCCTGGACACGACCTGTTTGCACTTCTCCCTTCAGGCAGACGCTACAGATCTCTGTGCACTAGAACATCTAGGCATAAAAACATTTTTTTTCCCCCTATGCCATCTCCAGCCTAAACAACTAACACAGGAATTATTACCTGTGTTCTGTAATTCTCTAACCCTAATTCTTGCCTGTAATTCATCCCCCATCTCTAATTATTTACTCTCTCTAGTACTATGTAAATGTATGCATAATTTTCTATACAGCTGTATATAGTCTATACAGTAAATAAGGCACAAATATGTACATAAATCTTCTGTTCCAGATTCAGACACATTATTATTATTATTATTATTATTGTTAAGGCTTATTTAAATGTTCTGTTCTCATGTCAGATATGTATGTTTATATGTATGTATGTATGCGTGTATGTACCAAGAGCTTCTTAAAAACCACAACAAATTCCTTGTGTGTTTGCACACACTTGGCGAATAAAGCTGATTCTGATTCTGATATATATACATATACATATATCCTATATATATAAATAAACACATGATATATGTATTCTATATATATATATATATATATACACATGATACATATATTGCCAGTCAACTTTAAGTTATGCGCTATAGCGAGAGAGAGCTCCTGCCGTGATGCGCTTTCAACAGCATGCTGAAACGCGGACAAGGACAGGATTTACTATAGATTTCACATTCTATAAAGTTCTCATTATAATGCTTATGTAATTAATGTGTATGGCAGATTTGTGCTATATTTTCATCTACATTATTAAGTGGTTCCTGAAATCCCCTGCGTGTTTTCGAAGCCATACAAAGTAGCTACGAAAACTATTTTAATTAAAGTATGCCTACTGTTAAACAAATATGAAAAAGTCATTGCTGCATTATTATAGGATCAGTATAAAAAAAAGAAACATCTAAAAGCAATATGACTGTCTCAAATATCTCAGTCAATATCGGCATTGCATTTGAGCATGAAACTAAACACTAATATGCAGCGCATTCAGCATGTTAATAAATATTAATATCCCAACGCATCCTATATTAGATTAATCAGATATGTAGCTAACCCAGACAGGATCATTCAGGATTAGGGCTGCAACTAACGATTATTTTGATAATCGATTAGTTGGCCTGTTATTTTTTCGATTAAACGGATTAAATACAATTATTTTAATTTATTGACAAAAACACACTTTCATAGCATTCAGTGTGTTTGAAGGACATTGAGCAGAATGTGGAATAGTGTGTTTTTGTCAATAAGTAAAAATAATTGTATTTAATCTGATTAATCGAAAAAATAACCGGCCAACTAATCAATTATCAAAATAATATTCCTAATATTTTAGGAATCTGTCACAAAAAAAACATCTAAAAATGTTATTGTCATTTATTGGGCAAATTACAAACAGAAACAACTAATTAGTATTTATAATAACAAAAATGGCCTCATAACAGCTTGCATTCTTGCTTGCATTGTTTATGTACTTTTTGACTGTAATTGGATATCTGGAAAAAACACTATAAAGTGCACTGCCTTTCTTTCATAGATAACAGCAATAATTATATTATAGCATTAGAAATAGCCTACTACTATTTACTAAAGAGCTTACGCATTTTGGAGGACTAACCAATACAGAAAGCTAAAACATGATTTTGATAATCACCAATGCTGTTAGTTTAGTGCAGCAGTGGCACAAACCTTACATAATTTGTTAAAAACCTTACGTACATTTTTTTAAGCATTGTATACAGTGAATATAGTTTAAATCTCTTTTAAAAATGTCAATAATAATAAATATAATAAAGACTCAGTGTTAACCAACAGGTGAGAGGAATGTTCTGCAGGAACACACGTTCACTTTGATCACAGTCATGTCTTACTGTCATTTCTTTATCCTGTAAAAGGCGGTTATGGAGCGTCTCATATATATATTCAGATTATTACATGCTGTTATCCCTTTAAATTTCCTACTCTCATAAAATATTCACACTGAATATTGACTTTTAAACATTAAATTAACTTTCAACAACAGATAATCCAGCACAATGGATAGTGTTTCCCACAGGATGTTGTGAGACTTGTGGCGGCAGGTGACGTCACATATTAATTGGCATATTCATGATGTCATTGCATCAAGTTTGCATACATACGAGCTTTGGCACTTCAGATCTGTTCTACTCTATGAACTGTCACATACTGTAATACAACTGAATGCCCAATAAAGCTGTTCACATTATATGTTCTGTAGTCATACATAGCCTAAAATATAAATAGTAAAAACGACCCATTGATACTGCATGTTAACCAGGAATCTGATCACTCTCAAATATACTCCCTAAATCCTAATTTTTAATCAAAACATTGTCTGATAAAACTAACTTACACTAAAAAGCGACTATATGCGGTGGTTTTGGCTACTGTTTTGTCTCATTCAGCGCACTGCCTGCATCTGAGTAATGAACTGAGCATATTAACAGACGAACTATGTTCATATTTAAAAGTCCAAACAGTCAGTAAGCGACAGGTGCTTGGAAACGCTGTTTTTGTAAATGATTTATTGATGCGTTGGCTGTGTTACGGCCAGCTAAAAAGTGCTGTTTCTCTGTCGCTCGCTGCTCAGAGCAGACGCAGAGAGAGGCGACACTGCACAGAGCTCGTGCTCGCAGCCCAGGGCAGTACTGGAGACTGAATGAATGAATAAAAGCTAAGGTTTTTTCAAAAAATTCGCTAGGGTTGACAGTGGAACCGATAGTTGATTGCCGCAACTATCGGTTATCGGTAAAAATCCATGCCGATAGTTTTCCGTTTTGCGTCCGTTGCTGGAGTGGCTGAGAAGGGTCCGCTGGCATTATACAAGACGAGAGCAGCCTCTAGAGGCGGAAATCACTGACAGCACGTGTTGTTTATTTTGACATGTGACACTGCGCACTGCACAGATCGGGAAACTTCAAATGCCATTTAAATACAGCCGACAGAAAATCCTGCGGCGGAACAGAGCGCCATTCACATAGCTTTCTATTAAATTAAAATGTATTTGTCCTAAATCATTGTGAATGTACATAATGACTTCACTCTAGGCTATACATTTTGTATTGTGCATTTTTTAGCAAAACTTTTTCTTTCTGTGGCTCTAATAAAGTCTGTATGCTTCATATAAAGAGCTGTGATAGATCGCTCTTTCTCTTTCCACTTGTTCTACTTGCTGTTTTTTTAAACCGAAATTCAAACTGTTTAATGCCACGTTGTTCATTCTAGAAACAAACTTCTGTCCGTTTGGTGATCAAATAAACTGTTTTAGAACGCCACTTCAATTGAACGCAAAGCGTTGTGTGTGTGTGTGTGTGTGAGAGAGATACCTCTGAGTTCTCCTAGACACAGCGCTGCACTTTTCCCTAATTTTTGCTTTTGTGCTTTTGTGTGACTAACTTTTTCTTAATTATTAGATAAGTGTTAAAATAGAAGCAAATAAAGTGTGTGAGTACACAAACAATATCCAAATGTATGTATTTTTTATGGTATGGCCTTGTGTAGATATTTAAAGATGGGCATCTTTAAGCATGACTGTTGAAATTAAATGGTAATACTTAACAATAAGAGTCCATTCGTAGAATTAATGAGTCAATTCGTAGAATTAATTCGTAGAATCTTTTCCCCCCAGTATTGTTTCTTGTTAGAGTGTTCATTTCAACATTCGCTATTAATAGGCTACATTTTTTAATTTTAAAGTTTCTTCTTTTAAAATTAGCAAACTATGAAATAACTTTAATGATCAATATAATAAATAATATTAATATTTGTATTAATTTGCAAAGTATGGTTCATTACTGTTACTGCTTATATTTTTTAAATAGCAAAGCTATAGTTTTATTTCAATATCCATTTAAAAACTATCGGTTGATTAAAATCGGTATCAGTCAGTGTGGTCCAACCTAGCTATCGGTATCAGTAAAATCCACTATCCTCTAGTTGTCAGTGTGTACCTGTTATGGAAAAAAAGTCGCCAAAAGGGTTTGAAAGTTGATAAATATAGTGCTAAAGTCGCGCTCGGCACGCGGGAGCTGATAGCAGAGGGCGGTTGAGGCGGCTCGCCACAAATAAATGAACGTATGGGAAATACTGGAGGTTGTCTGTGGGAGTGTCGACAGTTCTCGAGCACATACGAGTTTAACGAGCAGTACGAAACGTGTAGAGCGAGGGGAGATTGTCCAATAGTTCATCGATTGCGGATTGTTTCATTTTCTCGGGCGTAATAAAAACAAAAATGTGTCACCAAATATACTCGAGCGGCCGTCTATGTGTGGGAAATACTGGGATATATTTGCGCTGCATATCCTGTTAATTGTCTCCCTCTCTGTGTTCCGTCTGTCTGACGCGCATGCACGCACCCGCCGCGCCGGTGCTCATTCTGTATTTTAAACTTAACACAGCCGGTCAGGACGGACCTTTATGCAAAAATGGAAATGCTTGCGTGAATTTGTGACATTTATAGATAAGGATATGTCCGTAAACTAGGGCTGCACGATATATCGTTTCAGCATCGATATCGCGATGTGCGCATCCGCAATAGTCATATCGCAGGATGTGCGATGTTTAGTAGGCCTATACTTTTCGTTATATATATATATACTGATTGTTTTCTTTGCTCACACACAGACACTGCATCTACACCAGACGCGACAGCTGTACAGAGATATCCATTTTTAAATAAATTTAATAGCAGAGCTACTGCAAGATTTCAGTGCTGGAAATCCATTTATCCTTTGCTGAAACTTCTGCGTTGTCGAGGAGAGCGCTGATCACGGTTGCTTAGCAACGGCAGAAGCCACGAAAGCGTAAGCTCCAGAGCGCTTTGCAAAGAAGGAGAAAGCACGCGCTGCTTTCCATGCTGGCGTTTTCCATGCATTTTAGCCATGACATGTGAACGGCCTATGGCCCTAAAGTCTGTCTACACTGGACGCGACAAAGCTACTGTTACTAATCATTTGAACTTTTGTGTCAGTTAGAGCGGGGATTTAGACCGGGATTAGAGCGGGAATTTGTCGCGCCGCGCATGCATCCAGTGTAGACAGACAGCATCACTGATTATGGGTTCTACAGTATTTTGTGGCGTCGCGCGTGTCAGGTGTAGACAAGGTAAGAGCCACGCAGATGCTATGGTTGTAATTTGTTTATTTTCTATGCTGATTTACTCACCTATAAAATCACCCCAATCATTGATTTTTTTTTTCCAAACAGAGATATTAAAATCATGTTTTCTTTTTGTTTTTTTTCTTCATATCGCAATATATATTGCAGAAAAACAAAATATCGCAATGTGAGTTTTTTTCCAATATCGTGCAGCCCTACCGTAAACTGAACGTTTTTTTTTGCGCTGAGGACGCACACGCATGTGTCACAGCGCCTTACAGGTCAAGCCTTTACACTAATGCATTAACTTAAAGCTCAAAATAAAGAAGTATCATTTTTGAACAGCTTGGATCGCGTACTTATCCCGCAGCATCTCATTCTGTTTCCTCCACTATTTTTAGATGCATTTTGTCCATAGAAATGCGTTATTCAGTGCTGTAATTTGAGCAACCGGCTGAAGTTGGACGTGCACTGTGGGCAGACCTGACTAATCGATAATGAGAATCGTTGTCGATGATTTTCATAATCGATAATAATCGATTTTAGCGATTAGTTGTTGCAGCCCTAGGGATCATTGTTTTCATGATCGATCATCGCTGTCATGGCCAAGTACTTGAGTACTCGATCACTATTTCACATCTCTAGACAGAGTAAGATGTAAAACTGATATATTCCTGAAATGATAATTCAATAAGTAAGCATAGCAGCTGTAGTAGGCTACTATGTAATTGTACTATATAATATGGGAAATGTGCACAAACATGCTCAGGCATTTAGTTTTTCCACATACTGCTTTTTCAACACAATTACAACTTCTGAAAATACATACTTATCCTTAAATATGCCCAAACATGTGTGAATTACACTGAACACAGCACCACTAAAAAATAAAAGCACCGATGAATCTGAAAACACTGGCAAATAAACCATCAGGGCTGCAAGTTAAAACTCTCTTACCTACAAATAATTGAAACCTGTGTGACTTCTCTCTTTTTTTGCCTTATTTTCTTAATGGTGGAAAAAAACTGAGATAGAGAAGTGTTTGTGTTGCATAAAACTTCAACAAAAACATTACAGCATATCCTGCATTTCCTAATTGCAGCCTTATCAGCATGACCCTGATGTTCACTAACTGTGAATCTCTCAGGGTATGGTAATGCTCAGCAAGAACTGCAACTGCCTTTGACATTGGGGATGGGCAGTATGGTCAGTTATTCATGTAACAAACTAGTTACTTAAGTTAAGATTAGTATTTCAGGCAAGATTGTTGTATACTGACAGTGTGTTGTGCTTTAGCAATAAATCATCTCTGAGAATTAGCATCTCAAAATTAAGACTTCTATGCTGCACAACTGTTGTCTGAATAAAAACATCATTTATAATGTTATTAAACATTGATTCACATCACTCCAATGATAGGTTTGTACAACAAAAGGTTACAGGTATTAAGCCGGTTTCAGTAATATTAAAATAAGGAAACAATTCAGATTTTGAGAATAAAGTCATGTTCTGAGATCTCATAATATACTGTCTACAAGAATAAAGACACAAAGTCGCATCAAGAATAAGGATGTACTTTAACATTATAAAGTTAGTAGTAACAGGACTGTTTTTTTACTGTAGGATTTTTTGTACAGTGGTTTAGATTTTTGCTCACCCTACCAAAAATTGTACAGGCCCTGTCACAAATCTAACTAAATGAATAAATAAATGAAATAGGCATTGTTTTCATTGGTTTGACCCATATAACACGGTATTCTTCTAAATAAGATTACTTTTGGTTACAACACCACCATTTTAGATACCAGTCAAATTTCATAATTGTCAACTTATGAAAACTCTACCACTGCAAAAACTACCAGATTAACTAATATTAAGTTCAAACATTATTAAAGACAAGTAAACAGACAGTAATAAAATAAGAACAAACAGATAAATTACATGCAGTAGTACAAATAAATACAGTAGAACAAAGATACAAAATAAATAAACAGTACCTTTTTTTGTCATGTTTGTCTAACAGTAAGTAAGAAATATTACAGAAATCGGACAACCAAATGTAAAATGATACTGCATAGTCTTCACTATATAAATTAACTATAGATTCATATTTCAAGCTACAAAGGTTATTCAGCCTGTTTTATTTAGTTGTTTTATTAACATTAAGGAAACAGATAGCATCAAGTAAATTAGGCTGCTCTAAAATTATGACCTAATGCATGGATTTAATATACCAATATATCACAGTTCTTGTCCAACTATGTTCACTTAAGACATGCCCAACTGTGTTTATAAAGATACTCACCAAGCCAGACAAATATTTTGACAATTTGATGTATTTTTAAGTGCAATAACACACAAAAGAGAGCATGATTCTGTATTTGTGCATTGTCTGAGAGGTGGCTTATCAGAATGAGCACGAGTACCAAGTTAGGGATGGACATTTTTCGCAATTTCTTATTTCGATCATCCGTTCTAGGACACTTCCTATGATATTAATCAGATAACTTAGATATGTAACATTACAACTTGTATCTGCACAAAAGGATGCATATGCCAGCAAACTTTAAGTAACGCGCTATAGTGAGAGAGAGAGAGAGAGCACGCTCCCGCTTTGATGCACTTTCAACAACTCACTATAGCGAGAGAGAGAGAGAGAGAGCTCCCGCCATGATGAGCTTAACAATGCTTTGAAACACGGGTAAGGACATAATTTACAATAGATTTCACATCTTATAAAGTTCTCATTAGAATGCTATGTTAATGAAATTCTAGTGAACTTTAAGTTATGTGCTATAGTGAGAGAGAGAGAGAGAGAGAGAGAGAAAGTGTGAGAGAGAGAGAGAGAGAGATTTTTGATTTTCACAATCACTTTAATATAACAATTGTTCTTACAACATTTACATTACATCCGAAAAAAACAGTAAATTACACATTTACACCAACTCTCTTATAAAAACAATTTTTCCATTAACAACTGAACATAGATTACTACAGCACCACTGAATTTCAAAAACATTCATCGTACTCATTAATCTATGAAAGTTAAAATCGATAAGGATTCTTGCTTTTACCATATTTTTAAAAATAAGAACAACATTTTGTCCTGACTTCTTTTCTATCTTATTTCTTCTAGTAACATAGATAGCATATTTAGCTTGTCCCACAATAAAATTAATAACATGACATTTTGACTTTTGTTTTGGACTGTAAAAAAAGCCAAGAATAAAATCTTGCTTTGTAAAACGAATATTAAAATAACCAAAAAAAACCTTTAACAAGTCAAAAATACGGTTAAGTCGATTACAGTCCATAAAACAATGAAATATGGTCTCTCGTTCCGAACAAAAAGGACATTTGTCACTTACAGTGGGGTTTAAATGGGATACAAAGGCATTCACAGCAATAGCACCATGTAAAATACGCCACTGTAAATCACCAAGTTTCTTTGTTAATGGTGGTTTGTAAATTGCTCTCCAAACAGGCTTTATTTCATCATTAATCCCTAATTTTTCTCTCCATACTGTATCTGTTTTAAACCTTAAGTTGCATTGATGAATAATTTTTACCATGCATTTATACAATATTTTTCCTCCTACTGTACAAAAATCAATATGTTCATCAAATCCTAAATTTAACAGAGGGCTAATAAAACAAGTCCCATCTATAATGGGGAAAATTTCAATATCCGGGAAAAGGTCTTTGCTGTCAGGGATTAAAGTTCCTGCACCAAACTCTTCTAAAAGGGTCTTCTCTTCATCAGTTAAAATCATATTCAGTTTATCAAGATACTTCTTAGCAACCCGTATTGATCGAACCCCTAAAAGGGTAGCAATTTGTTCAGGTCTCTGTAAATCATATCCTGATTCTATTATGTTTTTTAGCTTAAAAACCTTTTTATACCATAATAAATCTGTTAAACCAGGAAAATGTTCTCCAGAAACATCAAACCGAGCTCCAAAAATAAGTGGTTCTTCCAACAACCAGTAAAGAGAAGTTGCTGGTTCCATCCACCGATTTTTAAAAAGACCCCACACTTTAAATAAGCTTTGATAGAAAGCAGGAATTCCAGTAAAGTTCAATCTTTTATGATCCATTAAAAATAGTGTCAAATCCATTTCCATATTACCCACTCTCCTCAAGATACTTAATGCAAATGGTCTCCACACAAGTGAGTAAGGTCCCATTAAAAGTTTCTGTATATATTGGAGACGGTAGGTGGCTCTTCTGCTTGCGAGATTGACTAATCCTTGACCTCCTTCCTCCTTGGGTAGAAACAGAATGCTTTGAGGAGTCCAATGATAATTGTCCCAAAAAAAGTTCACCAGTTCTCTTTGAATGTTTGCAAGGAGTTCATTTGGAGGATCTACGCAAGCAAGTTTATGCCACAATGTAGATGCCACAAGATTGTTAATAACAAGAATACGCCCCCTATAGGACATCTGAGGGAGTAACCATTTCCATTTTTCCAATCGACCTTTTATTTTCTCAAATAAGCCTTCCCAATTTCTTTTAATGAAACTCTCATTTCCCAGATAGACACCAAGATATTTTAGACCTCCTCTTTTCCAAAGCAATCCTCCAGGTAAAGTGGGAAGATCTCCACTCCAATTTCCCACTAATAGAGCTTCGCTTTTCCCCCAATTAACTTTAGCAGAGGAAATACATTTAAAATCATTAATAATTTTTCCTAACTTATCAACATCATCCTTTCCATTTACAAAAACAATAACATCGTCAGCATATGCGGAAAGATATAACGGAGTATTACAACCAGGAAAAACCAGACCTTTTAAATGATCTCTTAACTTCTGAAGTAAAGGTTCAATGGCTAGGGAATACAGCATACCAGACATGGCACATCCCTGCCTGACTCCCCTCTGAACTATAAACGGAGCACTCAAACCACCATTAATCTTAAGAACACTCTCAATGTTACAGTACATAGCCTTAATCATTGATATAAAAGAAGGACTAAAACCGAAAGCTTCTAAAGTATTCCATAAAAACAGATGCTCAACCCTGTCGAAAGCTTTCTCTTGATCGAGAGAAATCAAACCAGAGTTAATTCCCAAAAGTTTAGAAGCATCCAAAACATCTCTAATTAAAGCAATGTTGTCAAAAATAGACCTGTTAGGAATACAATAAGACTGATCAGAATTAATCAATTGGCGTAAAACTTTACTAAGTCTTATGGCCAAAGTTTTAGACAAAATTTTATATTCTGCACATAACAAAGAAACAGGGCGCCAATTGCTGATATATTGAAGATCACCTTTTTTAGGTAACAGTGTGATGACTGCTCTTCTGCAGCTCAGTGGCAATGATCCTCTTTTCAGACTGTCATTAAAAACGGCCAGTAATTCCTCTCCTATAACAGGCCATAGCGTTTTATAAAACTCAACCGTTAACCCATCGATTCCTGGAGATTTTCCATTCTCCATGCTCATCATGGCAGCATGAAGCTCATGCAACGACAAACTCTGCTGTAGTTCGTTATTAGACTCTTCATCCACTTTTGGCAGTCCTTCCAAGAAATGATCAGCATCTGCACCCCACTCAATCAGTTCAGATTTATAAAGGTCAGAATAAAAACCTACAGCACAGCTACGTATATCAGCAGGCTCAGTTAATTCTTGTCCTGTAGTTGACCGTAAAGAATGAATGATTTTACTTTGACCTTTTTTCATCTCCAAATTAAAAAAGAATCTTGATGGAGCATCCATTTGGGCCACAGTTTGAAAACGTGAGCGGACTAAAGCTCCTTGAGCTCTAACTCCCAACAGGTCTAACAACATTGCCTTTTTTTTCTTCAAGTCATCAATATGTTTTTTATTTCTTTTGGATGCTATTACATCCTGTAAGGCAACAATTTCCTTTTCTAAATTATTCATTGACTGGGCCATATCTCTAGTAACATTCAGAGTGTACTTTTGACAAAAATCCTTTATGAGAATTTTACCACAATCCCACCATTGTTGTAAGGAAGCATAACATTCTTTTTGCTGCTTAAAAGTTTCCCAAAAAAAACTAAAATTATCTATAAATTTTTTATCGCTTAATAGTGAAGTATTAAAAATCCAATATGCACTCTTGCACTTAACACTCTTAATTAACACACTGCACAAAACTAAACTGTGATCAGAAAACCCCACTGGAATAATTTTAGAAACTTTAAAAATGTTACGTTGATACTGAACACTGTAAATTCTATCAAGTCGTGCCAAAGAAATAGAATGTTCAGTACAATGAGCCCAAGTATACTGTCTAACATCTTGATTCATACTTCTCCATATATCACATAAATCATGGGTTTCAATCAGTTGTATTAGTATTTTCTGAGAAGCAGCATGTGGTTCTATATGATTTCTATCCAACTTGTCATTTGCAGTACAATTGAAATCTCCACCTACAAATAACAACTCTTCTGGATTTAATCCTTTCAAAACAGCATCTACCTTTTTAAAGAAAATAACTCTTTCTAATCCTTTATTAGGTGCATATAAATTCATAAGAACTATTGTGGTTTTCTCAAATTTAAGTTTAATTTTTAAAAGCCGACCACAAATTATTTCATCAACTTCACATGATAAGGGTAAAAAATGCTTTGAAAACAAAACAGCAACACCTCCACTAATAGATGATTTATGGCTTAGGACAATCTGTCCATCCCATTCTCTTCTCCAGTCGATCTCATTTTTAGAATCACTATGCGTTTCTTGCAGCAATACAATACAGGGCTCTAGACTAACTTTTTGCACTGGGTGCACTGGTGCGCCTAACTTTTTTTCTTAGGTGCACCAGCACAAAAGTTAGGTGCACCCAAATTTTTATATACAATTTTATACAATTCTACAGGAAAGGTAACTTACTGAAAAACTGAGCTGAGATTAAACTTAAAACATCTCAAGATAAATGAAATAAAAATAAAATCTAAATTAATTGTTTTAAGGGCGTCAAACTGAACATCTCATGGCTCAGTCTTATGGACTATCCTCCATTGCGGTCACATGTTCCTCGGATGGCCATCTCCTGTAGTTTGTCCTTCTTGATCTTTGGCCTTGGCTAAACCAGCTGGTCACACTCTCTCTAGCATCAACATCTTCCAGACTTGACCCCTGATTCTTATCAGATCTTCCACTGTGTCTGAATGAAGGGATGCTCTAGTGCAGTGCTTCTCAAACTTCAAACTCAAATCTTTATCTTCTTAAATGTGTATATATAATATTTATATAGTTTTAACTTTTAATTTTAGTTACTTTTTCTTATTTGTAAGTCGTTTTGGATAAAAGTGTCTGCTAAATGACTAAAAGTACAATAAAGTAAAGAAAAAACCTGTTCTGTTCTGTCTAATTGTCTCTCTGTTCTCATACTGTATTTTAATGCAGCCAAATTCTCAATAAAACAGTTTTACTTTATATATTTTACTGTTTCTGTTGTCAGTCAACGGGATAAATATTAAATAGTGACTGAAACACAGCCCTTTAAGAATACATAACCAGCTCTCCCTTCCAAGAAGCTAGTCTGCACAAAAATCCTAATTTATAATTTTACTGAGCAGTTGGCTGATGAAATCAAATAATACACAATATAAGACAAGACAATTCCTGTGCTGTGATTTCGGCTATATTTGCATGCAAACTTAGAGAAGCAATAATATCTCTTTAGCTCCTCTCAGACGTTCACTGAACAGAGCCGATGCAGAGAACGTGCCGCGTGCGCGCTGATCTCGCGCCGCCGCGGCAGTACCAACGAAATCTCACATACCCCCTTTCCACCAGCAGGAACCAGATGCTAGTTCAGAGCCAGTGCTACTGCCAGTTCTTAGTTGGTTCGACTCGCGAGCCCTTTAAGAACCGGTTGCTTTTCCACAGGCTAGAGAGCCAATACAGAGCCAGGACTTACGTCACTGAATACGTTCATGTTTCGTTTCACTAGCGCGGCAGCGCCGAACACAACAGACTTGTTTGAGGTGCATCGCGCCACTCAGATCGATCGGCACACAACACACTAAAGCACCGCGAGAGCGATCCAAAAGCATAAAGAGCCGTCAGCTTTCCAGTCGCTCCCGCAGCACCCCGATGCCTCGCACCGAACGGTCCGCGTAGCGCCGATCCATCCCGAACAAGCCTAAACAAACTATCAACAATGGCGGACGTTGTGTTGTTATTGACGTTCATGGCTTTGCGAATCTACATCGGCATGCAAACACGGCGAATCCAACGTGTCCGTGTTTAGCTGCTATTTCAAATATGGCGGTCCACAGTTTCTTTCGTCTTGTTGTTCACGGTAACCCCGCCCCCAGCCCCTGACGCAAGCGGTTCTTCCTTCTAGCCCAGCAATGTTTTGGTGCTACTTACGAACCGCTTTTCCTGGTTCGGAGCTGGTGCTTAGGGTGTCGAAAAACAAAGAACCGGTTTGAAACTAGGCTCTGGCTCTGAACCAGCACTGGAACTGCTTTGGTGGAAAAGGGGTAACAGAGACTCACTAAAGTTTGTCCAAGAAGTTGCTAGATTTGTCACTAGTTGTTTTTTTGAAAAAAAAAAAAAGTCGCTATGGGGGTCTAAAAAGGCGCTAAATCTAGCGAAATTGGCAACACTGCGCGCATCTTTATTACTTACCTCTCTCTGTCTGACTGCAGCAGCACACGCATTTTCAGACGCACACACACACATGAACAGGAATATCTGGACCACGGCCAATCAGAGGGGGGTCCGCCCTTCACTATCTCTGATTGGTTTAGACCACGATATGGGCCTAATCTATGTGTCTTGTTGAACAACAGAGAGACTTTCAGAGTCGCGGAGACTTGTTTTTTTTTTTTTTTCTCGAATGGCTGGACGCACCAGTGCGACCTAGGATTTTTATTAGTCGCACCCTTGAGAAATTAGGTCGCATGTGCGACCAAATTGGTCGCACTCTAGAGCCCTGCAATATCAATTTGCTTTTGTCTAACAAACTCAAATAACATCATTCTCTTATGGCCATCTCTGGCACCATTTAAATTTAAAGTTCCGATTTTAAAATTCGTCATGTTTAATTTAGAGACAAAAAAAAAAGGAAAAAAAACGAGAAAAGCTGCCAAAGGAGCTATTTTTGGCATAATTTTAGGAGTTGACAGATTCATCAGCCTTGATAACTTTTTTCAGTTTGTTAACAATTTTTCTAAGACGGTAAACTTCGACATCTTGAAAAGCTCCCTCTTTCATTAGAAACCTCACATCATTTATGAATTGTTTACAATCAGGGAAAAAATCTTCAACTTGCACTCCTTTTATTCCCTTAGTTTCTTGCAGAAATCTGCTAATGTCTTCAGCTCTGTACAAACAAATCAGGCTTTCGTTTTGTGAACAAGACAGATTTGAACACTGGGATATATTTGAATCAGAGGAATCTCTATCACTGTCTGATCCCACATTCTCACCACCACCATCATCTTTCTTAACTTGTTTAAGAGCCTTTCCACAGCTTTTTTTCTTTCTTTTAACTGGGATTTTAAAGAAAGATTCTGCTTCCTTCTCAAAATCATCAACAATGTCTTCAACATCCATTTCTTCAGCGTCTGCCACACAAACGTTTTCAAACTGTTCAACCTGCTCATCGATCATCAGGAGAGTATCCTTTTTGCTAGGTTTATTAACAATCTCTGTATTATCAGATTCAATCTCAGCAGCTAAAACAGCAATCGGCTCGTGTTCATCAGCTTCTACTGCAGACGTACCAGCAGTCTCCGCGTCACCCGCGATCTCCGCCGGAGAAAGAGCAGAACCTACTCGTTCCGAGTTTACGTTCATTCCTGCACTGTCCTTTTTATTAGGACAATCACGAACAAGATGTCCGATTTTGCTACAACTAAAACATTTAATTGTTGTATCAGATGTTGCATACACTGTGTAATCGAACCCATCGATTTTGAACTTGAAAACCAGATCGATCTCATCAATTCCATTTTTCAGCACCATGAAAACTTGTCTTCTAAACGAGACTAGATGTTTCACCAACGGCGACTTACACCCGAGAGGGATTTTTTTAATAGAGGAAACCAGTTTTCCATAACGAGATAACTCTTGCACCAAAACGTCGTCCTTAATAAACGGAGGTACGTTGGACAGCACAACCTTTCTAGACGGGCTACTCAACGGCAAAACAGGCACGAGTGAACCATTCAACACTACACCGCTTTGTACAGCGTCATTTGCTTTTTCAACCGATCTAAAGAAAAGCACAATTGCACTGTTCATCCGTGATGCTGAAACAATATTATCATGTCCCACAATCTCTCCCACCGCTAAACAACACTGTTCAACGTTGATTTTTGATTCCACCTTCACTCCATGACGGCGGGTTAAATCATTAAAACTCATTGCAAACGCAACCACCCTAACCGTTAAAAACCCTCAGACAAAACAACACATAAAAGACAAACACACATAAAAAAAAGATAGAAGATAGAAAAGTTTTTAGCACACAGCTACAAACACACTCACCCCCACCACGCTCCGTTCACTCCCAGCATGCACTGCGACACAACAGAGAGAGAGAGCTCCCACCGTGATGCGCTTTTAACAGTGTGCTAAAACATGGGCAAGGACAGGATTCTATAAAGTTATCATTATAATGCTTATGTCATTAATGTTTATGGCAGATTTGTGCTATATTTTCATCCACATTATCAAATGATTTCTAATATCGCCTGCGTGTTTTCGAAGCCATACGAAGTATTTAATTGAAGTATGCCTACTGTTGAACAAATATGATGAAAAACATCACTGCTGCATTATTATAGGATCAGTATTTTTTTTAAAGAAACATCTAAAAACAATATGACCTTCTCCAATAACTCAGTCAATATCGGGCATTGCATTTGAGCATGAAACTAAACACTGGTAATATGCAGCGCATTCAGCTACATGTAAATAAATGGTAATATCCCAACACATCCTATATTAGATTATTCAGATATGTACCCAGACATCACTTTGTGACTTCAAAACCAAGCTTCTCTCTCTTCTCACGTCTATACTTTGAACCGCATGCTGCTGCAAGCTAAACAATCAGAGCGCAGTGTGCCGCCCAAAGTACTGCTCTAACCAATCTTTAATTTTTTTTTCAAGATCATTGTTTTCATGATCGATCATCGCTGTCACGGCCAAGTACTTAATTACACGATCGCTGTTGCACATCCCAATACCAAGTTGAGATCTTTTTCTTGTCATCTTGTCCTTGAATCCTCTAAGTCTAATGTTTAAATCAGCAAGACTGATTTGACAAAATAAGACAAAATTTTTTGCAAATGATAAACCTTCATACACCTCAACAAGTCTGTCAACTGTCCCGAATGACTCTCATACACAGGGCTTTTATATTTCAACCGAACTCCATTATGGATATGCAAAACTGCATACTTTCAAAACTGACCTAGTTGAATAATTTTGAAATACATACTTTTACACATTTCTATTCACTCCACTGACATCCCATTATAAACAGTCAATGTGTTAATAAACTATTAGCAGAATGGCTCTGAACAAAGCACCTCAGTCATATACACAAGAGCTCCTAATACAAAACAGCATCAAAACCCCTGCTTGAGCATGTGTAAATATTTAACTATCATAACTATCACCTAACTATCATTACTGTCAGTACAAATGTCATAATTACAGATATAATTATATAACAAAAAAAAATATATTTTTTAGCTTGAGCCTGATCTCTGTTTGCAACTTCTCTTCAGCTCTACGTACAGTGTTTAGTAAATAACACCAACCTTTGCATGAGGTGAGTCACAAAGTTTTCATTTATAAGCTCTAATTGTTATGTGAACAAGTCAAGGAGAGTATTTTCCATGTTTATTCATTTAGCTCAGTTTGTTTAAAGGTTGTTGCCTGTTCTGATTTTGCTAGTCTCGACACTGTCCTGCCTGTTCCCTCTGACTGATAATAGTTGACGTCTATGTTTATCCGCTGCTGACTTCCGCTTGGATCTGTTTTTTCCTGCCTAACTGCCAGCTTGAGTCTCTCAAGGCTCGGTCAGGCCCTGTTCAAATGAAAGCAAGAGCACCCTCAGCTAAAGCTGTAGGATACTGGCAAAACAGATCTATCCAGTGTGTGTTTTTGTTTGTGCTCTAGAGCTTTCTATTTACAAAGTGTTTTGTAGCATTGAGCAATGTAGCCAATCACACATATCTGATTTCATAAAACGCATTGACCACTTAAGGATACTTAAGCCAGAATATATATGACAAATATATTATTAGTACTCAATATGTCAATACGTATGTCATCAATTGCTGTATATTGACCGCCTTATCTGGGTATTTGAGGTTGGGGCTTCTTTCACACTTGCAGATGACATCTGACCGCTCCCCAAAGGACAGATATTTAACTGGCACCACACCAGATTTTACCAGCACAAAGAAGCTTCTGTCAACCTCTGCTTTCGAATGGATCAAAATAATCAAGCCCTGAGAGAAGAGCTTTCAGAGGCTCTGTTAGAACATGTTCGCTATGCTATTCCCCTCAGGTATTTAAGGCCATGGTTTACTTTAAAGGAACAGGTCCTTATCATGGTATGCAAGAGCATACTTGTGTTTTCATGTAATTCGTTTCTTCCTCTATGTCTTACTGAGCTACATGTCCTAAGCTTTAGCTTTGTCAACTAGTCAGCTTTGTGTCCACTATAACAAGTCTCAAACGGATGTATGTAAAGCTCAGTCTAGTCTGGGCATGGTGTTATGTGTGATCTGATTGGTTCTGGCTGCCCTTGAGTGACAAACAGAATGACAGTCTAACTCAGGTTTTCATCTGGGGGCTGTTTCATAAAAGACACAAAATAATCGGGGATTAAAGTCCAAAACCTGACTTGAAACAACCTAACAAATCAATCGGGACTAAAGCGGTTTCATAAACAACAATTCAATTTCACGCAATTCGAACCAGGTTCTGTGAGTCAGGATAATTTGACGTGCACGCTTATTCTTAAACAGCCCTTAATGTTGATCATGGATCAAATCGATCCACCATGGCTAACAGCGAATGTTTGTGCTGTTTAATGCATGTGGGACGTTGTGTTTTCCTCAGTGCATAACTGATACGTCACAGGTATATTTTTAATCTTTAAATGTTAGAAAGTCATACATTTTGCTGTCAGGAGTGGGCGAGGCTTACGTGAGCGAACGAATGCTGCTGCGCGCATGTGCGCTACACAGACGTAGTAGGCCTACTAGCATAGAAATTCTGAATAATATACATTCTGTCAAAATATTTGTTGTTGGACATTAAATGTGACACATAAAATTGTAATCCTACATATAAGTGTATTTTTATGATAGCAGTAACTGTAAATCAAATGTTAGCTGTCTAATACTAGCTCAAATGAGTTCCTCCAATCAGTTACAATATAATCTGATTTCTATTTTTTTATTTAGATTTTTAATTCAAGGATTTAAATTTTTAATTTAGTGTTTTTAATGCTTTAATGCTCTAAAGAGCAATTTTAGATTGTAAAGCTTTGTTTTATAACCATAAAAGGTACAGCTGTCATAAAACCTGAGAGAAAGGCTGCATGGCTAGAAACTGCTGATCAACTGAATGCGCAAGAAGCAACTATGTTAAAAAAACTTTCATATATCTTACAAAAAAAGCCTACATTTTGGGCACAATAGGCTACATTAAATACAGTTGGTTGTATGGCTGGGCGATATACCGAATATTAGCGATAATAATAAGAAAAGCGAGAAATTAGAATTAGAAAATAATTAGAAAGGCATGGACAGCGACTGAAAAAAAAACATTTAAAACCCGCTGAGCAGTGTCCAGCCTCCAGGATAAGCGTACTGACTGATGAGGCGAAAAGAACGAGTAAGTGATTTGCCTAATACAATTTTTCTGTATTTTAGAGTAAAGTTCTGCTAGTTCTGTGAAGTGATTAGTTTGCTGCTTATTTTATCTGAAACGTTTGTGCTAACTGCGCTTGTGGTTTGCCATTGGCTGTAATTATAAAGTACAAAAAGACTGTTTTGCCACCTGTTAAATAGCGATTAAGCGCTGGCAAACTGATCCGCACTTAGTTTCGATTCGACCCATTCGCGTGCTTTAGGCTTTGCAGTGAGAATTAGAAAGGCGTGGACAGCTGTTTCCACTAAACTGGATTAGCTGTGTATTTAAATTGAGGCTAGTTTGCTGGCGCGGAAGCGTTCAGCCTCCTCGTGTGAAGACCAATGAGTGTAAAGACCTGCAACTTTTTCATATTGATATCACACTTGAAGCGGTGTTATTTTCACAGTACTGTACCCTTTAAGCTCAACTTACAATATGAAGTCTTTAAAAATGACAACAGTGTAAAACCACAGACCAGCAATAAACTGTCAATTTATAATGTTATATTTGGTATATGGTATTCGTTTGTAAAAAATTCATTATTTTTCACATAATTTACCTTTATTCCACACCGCTCTGTCCATTCTCTGATAAACGAGTAGGTTTGGGTACCATTCACATTTGACAGAAAGTACAGAGTTCGGTACCCAACCCTATAAATGAGCTGATCATTTCCTGCTTTTATGAAGCCCCTCCCTTAGAAAAATGTGATTGGTTAGGTCAGGTTCCCCAGTGTCACAATGATTGGCTAAACTGCAGAGTGCTCGTCTGAACGTCCCGCCCCTCAGCACAGCGGCATGTGCTCTGGTTGTATTGTAAACAATGGCATTGTCTATATTTCTAATCAATCTGAGCCCGATTGAGACGCAGAGGATATTAGTGAAGAGGATCGCGCAGAACCTTAGCAAGCACAGCTCTTAATGGTATGCTTGTTTGTTCTTGTCTCATACTTTTAGATACGCTGTTATTTGTAAATGCTACTGCTTCTTTTAGCTTTTAACATATGGTTTTATCATGATTAAAGCTTTAATACAGCATGGCAACTGCACGCATGTCCATGGATAACACTTCTCATAGCTACAATGAGCTAAATTCCCTTTGTTTGCAAAAAAAAAATGTATTTTCAAAAATGTAAAGATAAATGAAATTGATGTGTTATGCCTTCGTTTGATAACCAGATATACAACACAGAATTTCTGAGGAAAAATAAAACATTTAATTTGACTATTTTAAAAATCAAATAACAATAAAACATTAGGTGAGAGAAAATTAAACATAACTTTATTATTGTCATTTTCTTCAATCATATAATTATTATAACACCTAAAATACATTGCATGTAAAAAGTGTTGCATGAGGTACATTGTGTGCACATGATCAGGATGGTACCACCTCCGCTGCATTTTGAGAAAGAAAAAACCCTGTTTGCAGGACTATACATTATTTAGATAATTAGTCAAAAACAATAACAACAGTTATGTCTGATTCTGTTGCATAGAACTGAATAAAAATAATACATTGATATTTAATATTAATATATTTTCTGTCCAATGTTCTTTCAATAAAAGTGTGGTTATTTTATTGGCTTGTGTTTTTTAAATTCTGTGGCATTAAAATTGAGTAAAATTAAAAGTCTTACAAAATTACTTTGTAATAATTATTTATTTTATTAAATACTATAAAGCATTTTCGGTTTTGGTTTTTGACCAAGCACATCAAAAATGCTCTGCTTCGGCCCAGAATTTTCATCTCTGTGCATCCCTACCATTTACTTTAACTACATACAGAGCACTGTTTGCAACCACATGCTCCTTTAAAGGATACACACACACACACACACACACACACACACACACACACACACACACACACACACACCAGTATGCAGAGAGACATTTAAGAAGGTTTATTCTCCAAATATCTTTAAATTCATGTTGCTGAAAAATGTGTGTATGTGTATGGACTCTTGTTTTTGTTCCACATTAGCTTCCTGTCCACTAATATTTGCCTCTCACAAAAGCCACAATTCTTCTAAGACAGTAAAGGCTTATGTCATGCTTGAGCTTTAGTTAGGATCAAAGTTGGAAGTTAAGTTGCACAATGTTTAGGTTTTATTATTATTTTTAATACTATTATTTTGATTTATGTCTTAGTTGTAGGTTGTACTATGCTTACCTTTTTTGTCCCCCAATTTATTTATACTCCAATTGTAAGTCGCTTTGGATAAAAGCATCCGCAAAATGACTAAATGTAAATGTAAGTGTACCTTATTTGTATTTTTAATGTAATATGGCAATTAAATGCACTAAATTGGTTTAGTTTTCAGTTATTAATAGGGATGCACCGAATGTTCGGCAACCGAAATTGTTCGGCCGAAAATAGGAAAAAACCTCTTTCTGTGTTCGGCCGAATAAGCGAAAAGACCGAATAATTTGTACCGAACAATGACGTTACGCGATCAAATAGAGGCGTGCACTAATGCAGCAAACACGTCTGCAGTGTGGAAGCAATTAAAACGGTCAGAGAGAGAGACGGATGATGACAAACATGTAATGATGACAAACATGTAGACATGTTCGTGCTTGTAATGATGACAAACATCATTACAAGCATGAAACACTGACAGCGAGAGACTGCTTAGTGCTGCTTCTCATGTCTCCGATGAGAAGAGGAAGGGGTGGTTGTTGCTGGTTACTGTGATGATTTAAATCGTGAAATGGATTAGCAAATAAACTACAGAATGTTTCTAAAACACGCACGAATGGCATGTATTCAAACAGCGCTGCACGAGCTCGCGGCACCAGGGTTCAAAGTCCAAAGCGCGAGGAAATTCTGCGCTGAAACACTTACTCATCATTTGCTAATTTTTATAATTTTTTAAAGGCGTGTGACAATGTGATACGTGTGACAAACATCTTCCCAAATTCGTAATGAGATATATCTGAGAAATATCTGCATGCTGTGGTCAACAAACATGAGGTCTTCCTGGTTCCTGCATATTTCCGCCAAAATAAAAGCTCCATCAACATTCATAAATGTTAGTATTGTAATTTTACTCTTGTTCTGTAAAATAAAATAAAAAGTAAGACAATAATAATGATATAAATAATTACCCTACAACAGCTGTATTAATACATTTATAGTAAATGTATTAATACATGTACTATAACATTCACCAATAGTGTTCAAATTGGGATCTGTAATATTTTCTAATGTTTTAAAAGAAGTCTCTTCTGCTCAGCAAGGCTGCATTTATTTGTACAGAAAAAAATTCAAGCCTGATTCAAGAAGGGGGGTCTCAAATTGGCCAAAAATATTATTTTACTAACTTATTAATTTTAAGTAAAATTTTGCTTTGTTGGTATAATGTCTGATAGGATGTATAAAAATGTTCAGTGTTAAGTTATTTTTTATTTTTTTGTAAAGCAGGACAAAAGAGTAAAAAGCAGATTTTGGCTATTTAATTTATGCAATAGTGCAAAAAATAGCAAAATAGGCCAACATGGGTGAGAAATTTTTTGAAAAACCGTGTCCGGTCATTCAGTGTTTAATTTTGTTCGGCTTCGGCTTCGGCCAAAGAATTTTCATTTCAGTGCATCCCTAGTTATTAATATATGCCATTTCAGCAATAACATTTAGATTTTTTCTAAAAAGGAAACAAATTACTTGTTCATTAAGAGACTTATCTTATTTTGTCTTGTATATGTAGGATTGCTCTTTAAAAAGAAAATAGTTCTTATCCGATTAATCAATGGAATTTTTGGTAGAATACTCGATTACTAAAATATTCGATAGCTACAGCCCTAAAATCTATTAACAGTTACATGATTAAAACTGATCTTGAAAAACTTGGCGACCTCATACATTAAACTCTGTAAAATGTTAAGCTGGTCACAGTGCCACCATGCACTTAATGCCTAATCTGCTGTCGTTCTAGACGCACATTAATACTGAACCAGCAGTGCTCTTACTGCATGACTTCAGTGGCGCCGGTGCAACTATAGGTTAAAGACCTTAAAATACGGGTATACAAGTTAACAGGTTAAAGTATCAGTTTAAATGTTAATATGGCAACACTTTACAATAAGGTTCATTAGTTAACAACATTAGTTAATTACATTAGTTAACATGAAATAAGAATGAGCAATATGTCCACAGTATTTCTATTAATCTTAGTTCAAGTTAATTTCAGCATTTACTAATGCATTATTCAAATCACAGGTTGTGTTTGTAAACATTAATGCACTGTGAACTAACATAAACAATGAACGACTGTTTTTTAATAAACATTAACAAAGATTAATAAATTGTGTAATAAATTTATTGTTAGTTAATACATTGTTAACAAATGAAATCTTATTGTAAAGTGTGACCATTAATATTTATTCATCATACTGTTTAACTTGACAGTATTTTCTCTCTTGTCATTTCATAGGAGCTCCAAAGAAGACAGAGAAAGCCAGAATCTTGTGCCCTGCATTTATCTGTGTCCTTATGTTCGTTGGGTGAAAAAGACAAAAAAAACGAAGTAAAAAATTATGATATCTTTTTCCCCTCATGGTTTCAATAGATATCGCGATATGTCAATTTTGTGAATTCTTATGGCCACAATAACAGTGATATGAAAAAATAAATACAGTGACAGCCCTACCATGCTCTGATAAGTCTTACAGGAATAGTTCACCCAAATATGAAAATATCTTCACACTCAGGCCATTCGAAATGTAGATGAGTTTGTTACTTCATCAAAACAGATTTGAAAAATTCTGGAGAATTAAATTTCATTTTAATGTCTTGTGAAGCAAAAATTAGAGATGCACCGATTGACCGGCCAGCGATCCTATTATTGCCAGTGGCGCAGGCAGAGACGTCACAGCCACGCGCACACTCACAGTAGATATCACAGTCGCGAGTATACATGTAGTTTCGCGTGAGAATGATTCTTCTCATTTTAATGGCATTCAGTGTAAACGGCGATTGATAATGCATTCATGTCGTGCCAGATGAAGCTTGAACAGCCTGAGTGAGTGCAACACACAACGGTGTTTGGTTACTGAATGAATCCACGTGTTTGAATGAATCGAGTCAATTGATTCAGTGGCCCATTCATAATGATAGCCAATTGACTCGTTTCTGAATGAATCAGCCATTTGAACGAATCGGTTGAATTAATTAATAAATGACTCGCTCATTAAAACCGCCACCTATACTGGTGGTATAGTCATATTTAATATTCCCATTTTATGGGAAAGAAATGACCATTTGTAAACAGTGGGAAATAGCATCTGTTTGGTTACATACAGCAACCAATTTTAAGTTAACTATATCTTCCTCTTTCCAGTAACAGAGCACTTTATTTTGAGAGTTGTTTAAGTGAGAGAAAATCTGTAACTCAGTCCAGATTGGGGGAATTGTAATGTTTATTAATTTATTTTATTATGTGTAACGAAGTAGATGATACGGGCAGGAAGGAGGCGGGAACCGGCGAACATTCAAACATTTAATGATAAAAATAAACAAACACAACAGAAAAGCGGCAGCCCCTCACGGACGACTGCCGCACACAAAACACAAACTAAAATCCAGGCCTGGTCCTCTCTCGTCTTCCACTGTCGTCACTCCTCCTTTTATCCTTCCGTAGCTCCTCCGTGGGATTCGAGACCGGTGAGTGGCGCAGGTGTCATTCATTACCAATCACTCCACCGGCCTCGCTCCGTTCCCACGGCTCTCGGCCCCGCCCCCCTCGTCACATTATGTAAATAAATTGTTGAAATTTGCATATATTTTTGTTTGTATATGCTGTCAATTCTAGTTCTGTCACCGATGGAGTTTTGGTTCCTTGCCACTGTTGCCTCTGGTTTGCTTAGTAGGGGGCACTTCGTTTCCAGCAATATCGTCGACTTGATTGCACAGATACTATTTAAACCGAACTGAGCTGGACGATGCCATCACTAAATTCAATAATGAAAATTGAGTGTTTAATCTAGTCATTTTACATTATTAACACACTATTTTCCTATTTTGATATTGTGCAGTTGCTTTGATACAATTTGTATTGTTAAAAGCGCTGAGGAAATAGTGACTTGACTTGACGCAAAAGCAAATGGCAGGAAGTATTTGCCTATTTGGGTTTATGAAAAGATTAAACCTGTATTAGGCTCTACACATAAATATCAGTTATGCTATTGAACATCGTAAATCAATAGCCTAGGTAAATTGCATTCTGGCTTATATAACATGCACTTTTCATGATCCAATCAACCGCTGATGGATAACAAAGCCTGGACTCAATTTTTTTTGTTTACTCATATATATACACTAAATATTCCAAAGACGTTTCTGCCAAGCAAGCTCAGCTAAGTAAAGGCCACAAGGTAACAATCTAAGAATGGATGTTACACACTCATGTATAAATTCTAAGTATTAAGCATTAAATATCACTACTGAAATGCCCAAATTGAAATGTTATTTACAGTTTACCTAAGCTTAAAAATTATTTAATGTCAAACACCATAAATCAAGTCCACACAACTTACATCACACGTCTTTAACACTGTTGGATAATTAAATTAATTTCTAGATTGCCTCACTTGCAATGCCTTTGTTTTTGTATGTTTAATTTGTATGTTAATTTAATTTAACAGTTAATTGGGGATCGTTGTTTAAGGCCTCTGAACTCAATGAGAACTGATCAGATTAAAAAAAACAAAAACAAAGGCTCACACATATCAGCCATAACAAAGTTATTACTAGGGAAGATTTCAAAAAAGACCTTTGGTTTTCAGTTGCATCGGGCGAGACTGCGGTAAAGTTGGTTTTATGTTGGACATTCGTCAGACATTCGCCGACCGAAAAAAGGGACTGTCTCAAAAGTGCATAAAAACACTAAAAAAGATATGCATTCCAAAATTCAAAACCTTGCAAAGCATCATACAAATAAAATATAAAGATGTGAATTTAGTGGAAAACAATTAATGCATAAATTTAAGCTATGTATGGGTTATTCACCATAAATTGTTACATTGTTATTACATAGTACTCCAACATGTTTTTTGTTTGCTGATATTAAAAGGTGTTGTTATGGCACCTGTAAAACATTCAGTAATACCTTTAAGACATCATACATGACATAGATTTTGGAAAAGTCATTTAGTGTATTTTTTATAATTTTTTATAATATACAAATCTATATAACTTCCTGGTCATGTGACCCGATGATGTCACACCAGCTGTAATATGTTCACACACACCTGACACACATCTTACATGACTTGGTTTTTGGAAATATGATTTTGTCTATTTTTGGTGAATTTTTAAAATATGCAAATCTATATAACTTCCCGGTCATGTGACCCGATGATGTCACACCAGATGTAATATGTTCACACACACCTGACACACATCTTACACGACTTGGTTTTTGGAAATATGATTGGTCTATTTTTGGTGAATTTTTCAAATATAAAATCTATATAACTTCCTGGTCATGTGACCCGATGATGTCACACCAGCTGTAATATGTTCACACACACCTGACACACATCTTACACGACTTGGTTTTTGGAAATATGATTTTGTCTATTTTAGGTGAATTTTTCAAATATACAAATCTATATAACTTCCTGGTCATGTGACCCGATGATGTCACACCAGCTGTAATATGTTCACACACACCTGACACACATCTTACACGACTTGGATTTTGGAAATATGACAAGCACTTTTGGTGTGGAAGTTAATTTGCAACCACAATTTTTCACCACAGCAGTATTATATCTGGAATAATTGTAATATTCTGTTTAAACACAAGAGTATTTATTAAAACCTGGTTTGATAAAGAAAATATTGGAAATATTAATTGGAGGAAGGTTTGGGTATTACCTAATAAATATGTCATTACAAATACAATTACAAGTTAATTTCTTTTAAAATACTGCAGAAATATTACTTTGTTAAATTATTTAATTTTTTATCAGATTTATTGAAGATATATGAAAATTGTTCATTTTGTTAAGTATACACAGAAACGTTACACGGCTGCCTCGAGCCCCTGCCCCTTTGAGGTCCGACGCAATTGCGGTCCGGTCTGAGCGATAAGAACGAAGTTGCTTAAAAAAAACGTGCTGCGCCATACCCACATCTCATGTTTGCCGCTGAATGCAGATGATCATAATTGATGGACAACTATGCCCCCTCAGCGCCTGACATCAGCAGTCCGGCGCCGAGAAAAGAAAGGAAAAATATGAAAACAATGCCCGCACGTAACTTTCAAGTATGCTACATTCATAATCAAAGAAGTATTAAGACAATGTTTTTTTGTGGTTATAAAAACAGACCTAATAGCCAATAACCTCCTTTAAAATGACTCAAAATGCATTGTATATAAAAATAATGAGGCAACCCAGCTGAAAAAAAACATAATATAACCATTTCACTGTTCATTATACTCTGTATAATTGTGTATGTGACAAATAAAGCATTTCACTGCTCATTATACTCTGTATAATTGTGTATGTGACAAATAAAGCTCATCTGAGTTTAATTTGTTGTTGTTGTGTTGTTAATCTCATTGCATATTGTATACAATGATACAGTCGTAGTTACATAATGATGTCATCGCGCAATGACATCACAACGTCATTTACCAACTTGTAAAAAAGTGTGGATGCTTCCTCATACTTATTTACTATCCAACAAAGTAAAGGAGATTTCCTACAAAATAATTCATAAGTTTTATCCTGCAAAACATTACATGAAAAAATTCAAAAGTGACATTCCCTCCAGTTGCTCTTTCTGTGATGACTCTATTGAAACGGTTGTCCATCTCTTTTGGCACTGTCCATTTACAAAGAAATTTTGGCAAGATGTTGTAAGTTTCATTAGGAGTAACATTTATAATGATTGTATTCTGTTTTGGAAGGACGTAGTATTGGGTTTTATTGAGTATGAACAATCTAAAAGGAAACAGTTTTATGTAGTGAATCTGATTTTGCTTCTTGCAAAATTTCACATCCATAGATGCAAATATTCAAACTCTAGACCTCACTTCTTTGTTTTTATGAAAGAATTTGAGCAATACCTTTAATTAATCCAGCTGTCTAAGAACAAAAAAGCCTTAAAAACTGTATCTACCTGTAACTCTTTTCCTACCTTTAATGACATGTAATTCTCAATGTTATCGCTTAAGATTCTAATGCATTAACACCCCCCTTTTTCTGTTTCTTTTTTTGTCTGTTTCTGTACTTAATTATTTTGCTGTTATTGTTCATCACTTATGTGTTGATGATTGTATTATTATATGTGTACTACTCTTGATTTTTGAACAATAAAAAAAAAATTATAATAATAATAATAATAATAATTTACCAACTTGTAGCAGCCTGCCTTTAGAAACTTCGCCAGAAAATTAGTTCCCAACACTGATTGGCCGCTTTGTTGTAGTTATGTGCCTCTATTTCCTTTAAAAACGTTGGTTGTTCAGTTTCTCTCCCTTTAATACCTGACGGTCACGTTATACAGATATGTTGAAAATCAAGAAAAAGGACAATCATAGCAAATGCCTATGCACATGACTACCTGCAACTGTGCTGCCTAAACACCAGAACTGGCATGATTTTTTCCATATGCATGGATTATATACACGGATTAAGCAGAATGATGTTGCTACACTTGTGGTAAAACAAAGCAAGCAAAAAATAAGGAAATAAAAATAAAAACGTATTAGAATATAATTTAAACATTTTAAAGCGAACGCTTTTGGTCACATTTCCCCCATCTGTTGCTGGATCTTTCTGCTAATACATTTGTGCGTTAATGTTTATTGTGTTATTTTCATCACAACAGGTTTTTCACTCTTTAGCAGTCACGAGAGAACGTCTTTCTGCAGTGTTTTAATCCACTTTGGCAGTGAATTTTATAATGATATTTTATATCATTATTTTACGAATGTTCAGCAGGAACTCTATTGTCCTACTCTAAAAATTACTTTTTGGAATGCTATGTTCATTAACTGGTATTGCCATGTTACCATGGTACAAAGGCTATCGGCAGAATTAAAATGTTAAAAACTTATTTGAATCACTTAAAATTTTACGTTTGACGTGTAGAGATCCTGAAAAATTAACACGAATTAGCAGGTCTGCAGTGTCTGATGTGTATAATACAGTTGTATTGTGAAAAATATGCAAAAACAGAAAATGTCTATGCATTTTATGTACTTACTCTTAAGTTGTCTTGCATCATGTTCCTGACACTGTTGCAGTCATGAAAATGGAATAAAGGTTTACCTTAATATATTTTTTTATGTTTCTGTTTCTTTTTATTAACTAGAAATATTTTGTTCATTTTACCACAACGTCCTTCTATTTTAACACATTAAATTACAATTACAATTAAATTTAACAAATTAAACAACATGTACTATGTACAGCTTTCTCTGTGTGCATTTGTAAACTTTTAGACTAATGGAAAGGTGTTGTACGGTTGTTCCTGCAATGGTCAATGCTATAAAAAAATATTTTTTCCATGCATTTCTTCTTTTTTGTAACATTTTTTTGAGAAAAAAAACCTGTGTAATGTCAAAAGGCAATAAAAGCTTAAGAAAAAAATTATACATAATCATTATGCATATATTTTGAACTTAATAAAGTACATATAATCAGGGACAGTGTCAGCAGTCAAACAAAAAGTGCTCCAAAATGCATAATCTTTCGCATACAAAGGCAACAATGAATAGATACATAATGAATAAAGAAATACACACACACACACACACACACACTGTTTTTGGACCAAAAATAACGATTTTACCGTGTACAAACAGAATTTCATATCCCCTAACCCTACCGCTTGTATACCTATAGTATATTTTTAAACTATTGAATTTGGGGAACTGAATGTCCTCATAAAGCAAATAAATTCTCTAATACCGTTGTAAGTACTAGTTTGTAACACACAAACACGCACAAACACACAGAGAGACTCGTCAATATCATTGTTGTTGTAGTATTCAGGTGATGTTTTTTGTATGTTTTCATCATAAAATATTGAAATCTGCCAGCAGTTACTGTTTTGAAAAGAAATGTACAAGTCATATAGATTTAAAATATTGAAAAATTCACCAAAAATAGACAAAATCGTATTTCTAAAATCCAAGTCGTGTAAGATGTGTGTCAGGTGTGTGTGAACATATTACAGCTGGTGTGACATCATCGGGTCACATGACCAGGAAGTTATATAGATTTGTATATTTGAAAAATTCACCAAAAATAGACAAAATCATATTTCCAAAAACCAAGTCATGTAAGATGTGTGTCAGGTGTGTGTGAACATATTACAGCTGGTGTGACATCATCGGGTCACATGACCAGGAAGTTATATAGATTTGCATATTTGAAAAATTCACCTAAAATAGACAAAACCATATTTCCAAAAACCAAGTCGTGTAAGATGTGTGCCAGGTGTGTGTGAACATATTACAGCTGGTGTGACATCATCGGGTCACATGACCAGGAAGTTATATAGATTTGTATATTTGAAAAATTCACCAAAAATAGACAAAATCATATTTCCAAAAACCAAGTCGTGTAAGATGTGTGTCAGGTGTGTGTGAACATATTACAGCTGGTGTGACATCATCGGGTCACATGACCAGGAAGTTATATAGATTTGTATATTTGAAAAATTCACCAAAAATAGACAAAACCATATTTCCAAAAACCAGGTCGTGTAAGATGTGTGTGTATAATTACATTGTAGGTTATTTGAGCTCTTTCGATAAAACAACCACAACGTTTATTATATTTATTTATTTAAGACCTTCAGTTTACTTACATACTTATAACAGATATATTAATCACATAAAAGTTACAAATTGTATTAATCTATACTTTATCTATTTGTTAACATTAATTACACATGTAAACGAGTCAAATTGTTAGTGTTTTTATGGAATAATCCATATATTTAACCAAGTTTATTGTGAATTTCGCACTTTTGAGACACTCCCTAACTTGACGTGCCCAAGTGGGGATCGTTGTGAGGACTTTTTCCTTTCAGATGCTTAGAACAATTACAATATCGAATATTATTATTATTAATTTGGATATTATGTTTTTAAATGTGATCTGAACGAGATACAGCATGATCCATGAGTATTCTGCGATTACATAAAAATTAACACTTAAGAAAAGATCGAATGTATAACGAATGTCCAACATAAAACCAACTTTACCGCAGTTCGAGCAACACACTCCACCCATTGCTCAACGTTCTCTCTCTTTCTTTCTCTCTCACACTAACACACACACACACACACACACAACAGCACTGATCTGTTTTTAAAACAACATTAAACAAACAATATTGTTCAGTTAAAAGCCTGTTCTGGATAACACAATTGCGAGGACACAACATAACTGGATATGCAACGTCCAGTAAACACATCAATGAGAAATGTCACACATTTTGGATTAGACTCACCATTAGATGAATACAGCGAGTCAACATTAAACGGCATAGATAGGCCCGGAGTACTTTACAAATAAAAAATTACGTGTAAAATAACAACCAAATACATAACCATCTGAAATCGCACAGCAATCTTGAGAACTTTAGGTCCTAGAATCAGTGATCGAGAGCCCTGCCGGTGTTGTGTCGAAGCTCCTCCCTCTAAGTTTCCCCTTAGTTTAGCTTTCCCGCTACGCAAACAGCGTATAGAGCATGCACGTGTGCTCGGTCCTTCCCGTACGGTGTTTCCGCTTATCTTTTTGTCATCTTATAATATTTACTATTCATTTATTTAGGTATTGATCATAGGATCGATTTGAAGGTTTGGAAGGCTTTGTCGACTGTGCTGTATATCTATGAAATATGACTTCAAATACATGTTCAACGTAATTCTACCTCTAACAAGTATATTTTTTATTGTCATGTGTAGGCTACTTATCAATCTCAGTTTAAAATACTTTATTGGCATGACACACACACAGACACAGAGTGATTGCATAATATATAATATTATGCAATATTATGCCTGTGCTTTTGAGGATATATGTTAGGCTACTTTATTTATGTATAGGCTACTAAAAAAATACTCAACTACGTTAGCTTGCATAATTATTATATTTTTATTTAAAAAAAATCACTTAAATGATAATCAAATTTAAACATTCGAATTTGATATGGATATGGATATTGATGATTTAATTTGTAGGAATTACAATTTTAGACAAAAAGACTCACCATCGGATTCTGTTCCTCCTATGTTTCTTATACAGGGAGGTTCTAACCTTTATCAGACTGATGCTGGTGAAGCTTCATCCACATATACTGAAGAAAAAGCAACTTCTGAGTAACTACATTAGCATCTCCCATTACCATTAACTTTCCTTTATTAATGTATCTAGAAATAATTAGATTTCTCTAAAGTCTATTTTAGTTTGTTTGTTTTCTTTTTTTTCTCGAATTAATACATAAAGTTGTTCTCAAAATATTCATACCCTTGGCATATTTGATCAAAGAAGCCTGTAAAAAAAAAGTTAGCATTGTTTATCTATTTGACCTTTTATTTTAAAATTACCAAAACACTAACCTTTCACTGGAAAATAAGAATTAAAAATGGGGGGAAAATCTTATTATGAAATAAATGTTTTTCTCTAAAAGGCCTACACATTGGCCACAATTAATTTATTCAGTAGTTTTTGAAACCTCCTTTTGCCAAAATAACAGCTCTTGAGTCTTCAACTATAATGCCTGATAAGTTTGGAGAGATCATACCATTCCTTCATCCAGAATCACTCCAGACCCTTTAGATTCCCAGCTCCATGTTGTTGCTTCTCCTCTTCAGTTCACCCCAATCCTTTTCTATAGGGTTCAGGTCAGAGGAATGGGACAGCCATGGCAGATGCTTCATTTTGTGACCCATTTTTGTGTTGATTTTGATGTTTGTTTTGGATTATTGTCCTGGTGGAAGATCCAACCACGGTCCATTATAAGATTTCTAGCATGGACAGTCAGTTTTAAATGTTTTATCTGTTGGTATTTGATAATCCATGATGCCATCTATTTGAATAAGATATCCAGGATTTCTAGCAGAAAAATAGGCCCACGACATTAAAGATCCAGCAGTAAATTTCATTTTACACATGGGGTACTTTTTATCCCTGTTTATACTAAACTATCTTGAGTGTTTGCTGTTAAAAAGCAAAAAAAAATGTTTCATCTAGAAGCCAGTCCCGTTTGAATTTTCAATCATGTCAGACAACTCAATATGTTGGAGTTTGTTTTTGGATGAACTATAGGATAATTTTCCTTGAAACCCGCCCAAACAACAAGTAGGTGCTGTTTGTTTGATTGTTTTTTGTTGTTTGTTTTTTAGGCTTTCTGACCCCAAGACTCAATTAATCTCTGCAATTCTCCAGCTGTTGTCCTTTGAAGCTGTTTGTCCTGTTGCAGATTTGAAATATTTTATGTTGACTGGAATCCCTTATTATTGCCCAGATAGTGGAAATGGGAATTTTCGATGCTTTAGCTCTTTTCTTACAGCCACTTTCTAATTTGGGAAGTTCAACAATCTTTTGCTGCACAACAATTATTATTTGGTTTTACTCATTTTGATGAATGTATATATATATATATATATATATATATAATTATTTTATTTTATTTTTTTACTTCAATTAAAGGTTAGATTTTTTTGGACATTTCAAAAATAGTCTTCTGAATAGTCTTCTGACCTCAGAAGACTATGGAGGGTAGTCCGGACTGCTGAGCGAATCATTGGTACAACCCTCCCCACTCTCCAAGAACTGTACTCATCCAGAGTGAGCAAAAAAGGCTGGCAAAATCACTCTGGACCCCTCACACCCAGCACACTCCCTCTTTGAACTGTTACCGTCAGGTCGATGTTACAGAACTCTGAGCACTAGAACGACCAGACACAGAAAAAATGTATTTCCCCAAGCAATCCATCTCATGAACACTTGACATTAAATGTGGAACACACAACACTATTTTACAATTATATATTCACCACATATACGTATTTTTTCATTTCAAATTTGCACATGTCAGACCTCACACATAATTGTCTGTATTCTATATTGTGTTTTTGCCATTTTGAACATTGCCTATTTGTATATTTGTATATTGTTATTTTGTGTCCTGTCCTGTCACTGTAATTCTGTTGCACTTTGGAGCTTCTGTCACTATAACAAATTATTTATATGTGTAAACATACCTGGCCAATAAAGCTCATTCTGATTCTGAATAAAAGATCAAGTGGATAAACAATGCAGACTTGTTTTCACAGCCCTCTTTGATCATATACAGGTGCATTTCAATAAATTAGAATGTTGTGGGAAAGTTCATTTATTTCAGTAAGTCAACTCAAATTGTGAAACTCATGTATTAAATCAATTAAATGCACACCGACTGAAGTAGTTGAAGTCTTTGGTTCTTTTAATTGTGATGATTTTGGCTCACATTTAACAAAAAGCCACCAATTCAAAGAAAACAAACAAACAAACAAAATAAAATAGACTTTAGAGAAATCGAATTATTTCTAGATACATTAATAAAGGAAAGGTAATGGTAATGGGAGATGCTGTATTGACTCAGTAGTTGCTGATCCTTCAGTGTATGTGGTTGAAGCTTCACCAGCATCAGTCTGATAAATGTTGGAACATCCCTGTATAAGAAACATAGGGGTAACAAAATCCGATGGTGAGTCTTTTTGACTTGACTGTCATTCCTACAAGTTCAAACATCAATATCCAGATACAACTCAAATTAGAATGTTTTAGTTTGATTATCGTTTAAGTTAATTTTTTATAAAAACATAGCAATTATGCAAGCTGATAGTTGAGCAATTTTGCAGAAAATAGGTAAAGTATCACATCCTCAAAAGCACATCATAAAATATGTAGGATATTGTATTATATATTATGCACTTGCTCTGTGTGTGTGTGCGTGTGTTAAATTGAGATTGATAAGCACACACGACAAGAAAAAAATATAGGCCTACTTAGTAGGGGTAGAATTACGTTGTACATTTATTTGAAGTCATATTTCATACACATACAGCACAGTCGGCAAAGCCTTCCAACCCTTCAAACCGATCCTGTGATCAATACCTAAATATATAGGGTAGTAAATAGTATACAAAATATGACAAAAAGATAAGCGGAAACAGTGTGCGGGAAGGAACGAGCGTGCTCTATACGCTGTTTGCGTAGCGGGAACGCTAAACTAAGGGGAAACATAGGGGGAACAGACTTCGACACAACACCGGGATTAAAGCATCGCATGTCCTTGTGGTGAAACACTAAAATATAACTTCACACTGCTCCTGAAGTAGTAACATAAAAACTCGCACTAACATACAATAGAAATACACTGAAAGGCAGCAAATTTAGTAATGCAGCCTGTGGTGTTTAAAAGTCGAAATCCCACCCCTGTCCACGCCAGTAGTTGGGTCATTCTACAGAAACGTCCACTTTTCTGTCCCCGGACTTTACAGAAAAGTACAATTGAGATACACATTAGGGTTCATTTTTTTATATTTTAAAATGAAACAATATATTATTTGAACAATTACACCTTCCTGAGCCATCAATGTGGCATTATCTTTTTTTTTATTAAATATGTAGAATTCCAAGTACCACAAAACCGCTTGTCCCCACAGCCATGTTCAGCGGGAAAGTGCTTAATTTTGAGGTCACAAAACAGTATTTTCTACCATTTAAAATACAAAATTATATTCATAACTATCAAATATATGATGTGAATTGCATAAAAAACTAAATTCCAAATAAATAGTATAAAATATATAATGGAAATATTGGTCCCCTAGAGTTGTGTCACTGGTGTTACCGTTTAATAAAAGTATTTTATTTTGGAATAAACGTCTTTTATATTGGAATAAACAAATCACACTGATGACATCACTTGACTTCCCCTTCCCATTTCCTGAACATCTATGAAAAAGGCCCATGTTATGTCCACTGTTTCTTTTCAGTTATGATACATTTTTCTCATTTAACTCATGATTTCACATGAAGCTTTTAGTTGACGTCACTGGTATGACCTAATTATTGTTAGGGAACTTAAAAAAAAACTATAATACAAATGGTTTAAACTAATTAATTTAGCGAGTATACCATGATGACTGACAACATGTGGTTTGATACCTTGCAGCAGACATTTTGTAAAATGCATTTTTCATGAAAATTGTCACTGGTCTTACTGTCACTGGTGTTACCTTCCTTATGGATAACAACAGTGAAGATCAGTATATCAGGGGCCCGTTTCAATAAGGAGGTTCAACCAACTCTGAGTTTAAACTTGAACTCAGAGTTGAGTTACTCTGAGATGGGAAACTCTGAGTTTTCGGTTACAGAACAGCTGAATTGTGTTAGTTTACTCAACTCTAAGTAGGTTGACTCTGAGTTAAGCGCGTGCACCACGACTATAAAAAGCCATCATCAATAGAGTGCAGATATTACGAGTCACCATGGCAACAGCACCCGAAAAAAAGAGGTCTACATATTTCTCCCCAGCTGAACTGGATGTGCTTCTGCAAGCGTATGGCGAGTACGAGCACATATTTAGAAAAAAAAGCAACACAGCTACAGTGGCTAAAGAGAGAGAGTTCGCTTGGGAGAAAATAGCTGCTCGAGTCAATGCGTAAGTTTAAGTAATGTAATTAGTGCAATTTAATTTTCACTTGAAAAAGTAAGGGATTACTCTTAATGTTTCTGTAATTTAATGAAAGTAACTTCTGATGCAATTACATTGAATACAGAATTTTTTTACCAAATAAAAGTGCAGTTTTGTGTCTATCCTTGTATTGTGGTTGAGGTTGATATGGGATTTATAAAGTAATTAGTAATAAATAATCCAATATTTTTTAGGCAGAGTAATGATCACATTAATCTACTTTTTTTAAGAGTAACTTACCCAACACTGCTGTTATAATATCAGAAGTGAAACTGGAAGAACAGTACATTATTGAACCTAATTTTAATTTTCATGTAGGTGCAATCCAGCAGGCATAAAAAGAACGTGGCAGCAGCTAAAAATGAAATATAAAAACATAATTCAATCAGGTAAGGCATGATCATATCATTGGTGTAGGTTACCTGACTTTACAAATATTTGACATATTAAATAACTAAATAGCATCCAGTGTCTTGCAGTGCAGCAGCATTTTTGGCATGTGTAATGCTGTTTTCACACGATTAAATGTTCTTTCTCATTTGACTCCTACTCAGCCAACAGAAAGAAGGCAGAGGCTCGCAAAACTGGGGGAGGACCTGCACCACCACCACTCACAAATGCAGAGGAGATGGCCCTGAGTCTGAACACTGGAAGGCCAATGGCTGAGGAAATTCCAGGAGGGAGTTCATCAGAGCCAGTCACTCCCCAGGATACAAGTGGCTTCATAGAATGTAAGAGGCCTACCTCTATATATATATATATTTATATTTTTTATATAGGCTATTTTTCATATGCATTTATTTCACTTTTTATTCACTTGGGTTTTTTTTTTTTGTTGG